>JAQYXR010001253.1:0-37296 GCA_030545055.2 Neoaliturus tenellus | reverse complement strand
GGACAAATCGGCAAAACCACTTGTGGCCCGATCGCGTGGTTGGTTGTATTTGAATTTGAATGTACATACTGCATATGCTATTCCCAAATGTGTGTGTTGAAGTCGGCTCACCCTACCTCTCACACCACTTGACATCGGGTGGTGCTAAACGAACAACAATATTTGTCAGCTCAACTAAGTGGCAAGTAATTTCTCGGCTATGCCATCTGCAGGTACTTTGCAATGCAGAATATATTATTTATTTATTTGACATCTTCATTTATATTGCCATATGATTTATATATACAAAACCTGGTGGCCGGCTAAATTAGCCATATGTAAAACCCCCCTGAGTCCCATGTGCCTTTTTCAGTACACATATTTCATATAAACCTTATGTTTTTAGTTATATCCCTTAAAAATGAAAGGCATTTTGATAAACTACTCCTGTTCGTCTATTGTTGGCGGACAGGATTTTCACCCATAAGGTTGAAAATCGTATCCTACTACCGGACCTGTCTGGACTCAGGGGGGTTGGACCGCTTTCTGGGGGAAAAACAAGTCAAATATTCAGGAAAGAGTCTTTTTATTAAAAAAAACAAACAGGTTAAAAGATTAAAGTTTCTTACAAATTACTATGAAATTGTTGAGGAAATGAATGTTTACACATGGAATGAAAATATTCATGGGCTTAGTTTGTTTTTACCATTGGAAACCATATTTTCGATCTTTTTTCTAATTGGAGTCGATATTTGTTGTTTTTTCATTACAATATTGTTTATATACGTAACGACTTGCTGTAAAGTACGATTTTCCAATGTTTTTTCCTGTTCCCAAATTTGTTTGATTTCTTTCCTGGTCGGTTTTGTTTTCATGATGAAATGATGGCCGAACCTCTCGTATACAGTTGTCTTTTCCTCTGAAGTCCATCTGACTTTTTTATTTTTCTTTTTTGGTGTACTATCCGTTGGGGGTCTATAGCTTTCTTCACTGTCGTCCGGGGTGAAATTGTTCTCGTTAATTTCGTCAGGATCTTCATTATTTGTAAAATCGGTATTCGTTTGACTTTGGGTTTCGTCCGAACGGTTTCCGGTATGTAAACTTGATTGGCTGGACGCAGTACTATGACTGACATTCGAAGTTGATGTCGATGCCATCGAATCGTCATTTGTGTGTATGTCTTGTGTCGATGTTGAAGGGGTCGAGATTTCAAAGTTTTGGATTTCATTATCCATGTTCCGATTCATCGAGACATCCGATGTGATGGTTTCCGAAGGTGACGACGAAGGTCTTAAATTTTGATTTTTTAGAGCGTCGGATGTGACGGTTTCCGAGACTGACGTGGAGGGCTTCGGCAAAGTCATTTGCAGAAGTCGTGGGCCGATTAGGTGTTTCTGGATTAAAGGAAGTGGCAGGTCATAATGCACTTCGTGTGTTCTCATGTCGTGGCCTAGAAACTGTGACAGTCTCTTCGTATACGCGTCGTTTCTCGAATGTAACTGGGATGAAGTCGCAGCGTGGTGCCTCAGTGCGTTTGCCGTAAATGTCGAGGGGCTTTTCAAATTAGCTTTGTTGACGATTTCTCTCAAAACAGCCGTGCCATCGAAGAGTTCCGGGCTACCCAATCTTCCAAACAGATGTTTACTGGTGATCCCAATCTTTTCCCTAGATTCGATAAGAACGTTGACAGCTTCCAAGAAGACTTGTGTCAATAGCGTGGGAACCTTTTTCAAGTTTTTGTTGGCGGAAATGTAAAATATGGAAAGGTCGTTGCCGGAATTGATTTCCTTTTCCGACAGAACGGTCTGCACATCATTTCCGTAGTTCGTCCTCTTATTCAAAGTCGTTTGGTATGCTTCGAGAGTTATCTCTACTGTTTCATTCGGTCTGCGCCGATTTAAAGTTATTATGTGGACGATGATCAGTTTTGGCCAAGTTTTCATAGTTTTTAACCGTTGGGATCTCTTTTAATCTGGAAATATAGAGCGGACATTTGTCATTGATGTATTTGCTGATCGTCCGTATGTCATCGGGGTCGGGTAGCAGATCCTTTTTTATCACTCTAAATTTTTTTCTACTGTTTTCGCTGTTGGTTCCGACCTCGGTAGCCCACTCTTTTTCCAATGAGGAACAAAAAGTCATCGATCTGGGATGTGATTTCAATCTTTTGTTGGCGATCGAGTGAGCCGTCTTTAACGGTGTCCGATTTCACTATATTGGCGCACCGTTTCAGGGATGAACAGAGTCTCGGCGGGACACTCGGTGCCTTCATACTTCCGTTATTGTCATCGAAGTTACTCATCTTACGGACGGAGTCCACGAGTACATCGAAATATTGCGGCTTGATACAGTCCCGGAATTCTTTAATCTCTGGTAACACGGTTTTCATTTTTAGATAAAGTTTCGCCAGGGTGCGCATCTTGCTTGAACAGTAATGTATTTGTCGTTGGGTTCGGTGGGTAAACCTCAGGTTAGATCCGTATTTCGCTATAGTGCTGTCACCCTGTGCTATCAGCGTTTCGGTGTCCTTTTGCATTTTCGGGAAAACCTCCTTTTTCAACAGTTCGGTTGCGCTTTTATTTTCTTTTACCATGAGGATCGAATGGTCCGGTAGCATGAATTTCTTTTTGTTGTTACCCACGGATGTATTGTCATTTTCCAATTCGCATGAGGACAATTGTTGACATTTTGAAATGTGTCTGTAGAGTGATTTTTTCTTGAAAAGGCCCAAGCAATGTTTGCATACCACGTGCGTTAAATTGTTCACAACGTGTTTTTCGTGAGACGACCGTTTTACAGGCAAATAACTATCGATTCTGTTTCCATCGACTATTTGTTTATTGTACATGTCATTTCCGATGTTTCGTATCTTATTTGTAATCACAGTCCGTTGTTGTTTTCTCTTTTTTGGCGATTCATCTGTTAAATTTATATAATTCTTCACTTCGTCTTCGTCTTTGTGATATGTAACCAGATGCCGGCTGAAGTTCGTAATCAATTTTTGACAAAAGGGACAAAAGTTTCTTCTTTTCTTCAATTTATGTTTATTAATCAAATTTTCGTCGGCGATATCCGGTGACGAGGCGTGTAGTGATGAGGTTGACGACGTGGACAATCTTCTTTTTCTGTTATTGTTCGGTGGGGGTTTTCTGTAATGGCGTGTCGCATTCCATCGGTCGCAGCGGAGAGTACGGTATGTATTGAGCACATGTCTGTCGGCCTTCATCGGTGTTTCCGGGTTGTTGGACTGCATCCGGTGAAACGGGCTGTTCTTTTTCATCCATTGGGTCGCCAGTAATTATCTGTAAAGAAAAAAAAGAACAAATTACTAAAAAAAATGAACACATTATGAAAAACCAACCCCAGTCCCTATACAAAATCAAATAACCTCCTGAGTCCCAACAGGCCCGTCATGTAGACGAACATAAAACTAACCTACGATTTGTAGAGGGTATTAAAAAAGAAACACGAGTAAAACATAAGGTTTATATTTGTATGAAATACATGTTCCGAAATAAGGCACATGGGACTCAGGAGGTTAAAATTTTCAAAACAGTCTCCCCAAACGAATGCCGAAAGGTCCGAAACAGCCGACCTGAACGGACTCCGAAAGGTAAAAGACAATCGGCCTGAATGGACCCCGACAGGTCCGAAACAGTCTCCCCGAACAAATGCTGAAAGGTTTCCGAACAGTCAGCCCGATTGAACCACGAATGAATGCCGAACGGTTTCCAAAACAGTCTCCCCGACTGAATGCCGAACGGTTTCCGAAACAGTCTCCCCGACTGAATGCCGAACGGTTTCCGAACAGTCAGCCCGATTGAACCCCGAATGAATGCCGAACGGTTTCCGAAACAGTTTCCCCGAAGCGACCCCGAACCGACCCCGAACCGACCCCGAACAGACCCCGAACCAACCCCGAACCGACCCCCGACCCCGAACAGACCCCGAACCGACCCCGAACCGACCCCGAACCAAACCCGAACCGACCCCGAACCAACCCGAACCGACCCCGAACGGACCCGAACGGACCCCGAACCGACCCCGAACCGAACCAAACCCGAACCGACCCCGAACCAAACCCGAACCGATCCCGAACCAAACCCGAACCGACCCCGAACCGACCCCGAACCGACCCCGAACCGACCCCGAATGAATGCCGAACGGTTTCCGAACAGTCAGCCTGATTGAACCCCGAATGAATGCCGAAAGGTCCGATAAACAGATTTTAAAGGAGGAAACATTTCCTATTGGTATTAACGTTATGAAACGCATCAAGTCAACCTCAATAGAATTATTGACATTCGCACTGGACCTCAAGCAAAACCGAACACGTCTCGGAAAGATTACTCTTTACGACGGGCACTCCATAGCTCTGTTTCCGATTATATGTTTTTCTGTCTGTTTTGTATCCTGTATGTGTATTCCAGTTTTTTTTTGGAAAAGCTGAGGAGAAATACAAGTCAAGAAAATGAAGAAAGAATGGTTCTCCAGAGAATTTCACCCTGAGTTATGTTATTCTATCCTCCTGAGTCCCATGTACCACTTTATCCTCCTCAGTCCCATGTACCTTTTATCGGAACATGTATTTCATACAAATATGAACACCCATCACAATCGGATGTGACTCAGCGATTCGAAGAATCAGTGATACTCGACGAACTGCCCCCCCCCCCTCCCAACTCTATTCTTAGTAGTTGTTGTCGGCCCGATCGAATGCCGAAAGGATTCAATTTAGGAGGGTAAATATGGTTGAAAACACCATTGTTGTCACACTGAATGTGTCGCAGTTTTTAAAAAAACACGAAGAATATCAGCACATACGTGATTTGTTAGATTCAAACGCTTCGAAAATTTCAAAAATATTTTCAGAAATGCAACCAATCGATAAACAGATTGTAATGGAGGAAGAATTTTCCATTGGTACAAACATTATTGAACACATCAAGTCAACCTCAACAGAATTATTGACATTCATAGCTCTTTTTTTGATTATATTTTTATCTGTCTGTTTTGTATTCTGTATGTGTATTCCAGTTTCTTTGAAAAAGCTGAATAGACCTACTAGTCGTGACAATGAAGAAAGAATGGTTCTCCAGAGAATTTCACCCTGACAGTCCACATTAGAAAATGCTACGTCAAGTTATGTTATGCTATCCTCCTGAGTCCCATGTACCCTTTTTTGTACATGTATTTCATACAAATATATAACTTATGTTTTAATTGTGTTTCTTTTTTAATACCCTCTACAAATCGGTTTGTCCGATTTACCAATAAAATTGCTGGTGAAATTTTTCCAATTAAAAATTAACAAAATTTCTATTTGATTTGATTGTTATGCTTATAAAAACCAAAAGTACAGTATAACAAATTTAATGTAATATAAAATTTTCAATAGTAATAATAATAAAATTAATTGAGGGCCCCGCAAAGGCTAAAAACCTGTGCGCGGCCATTACGAAGTTACACAGGACTCGAGAGATACGGTAATTAAATAATATTAATTTGCACTTACCGGATTTGTGTCGGTTCTCCCATCTGCCGCACGGGTCTACACCGGTGGCCGCTGTGCTTCGTCCGAGAATGAAATGTGTGGAGAAAGCGCCGCCTTATATTGATAAAATCTTCGGTAACCCGAACGTATACGAACTCTTTCGGAACTGTCCGAATGCAACGCCGAACCCATACGATCGTTCCCGACTGGTTATTGATCGGCGATGAGTAACACCCCCCCCCCCCCCCGATGAGTTCGGGGTATTGTGTAATCACTAATATTGATCGGGATTCCGATTCGGGGTTTTGAAACAGTTGCTCAACGCGGTGCTGTCGGGAAAAGCCCGAACGGTGGGCGGTCTTATAAACGGTGGGCGGGGCTGTAGGGGAAAATTTGAATGGTAGGCGGTCTTCCGATCAATAAAAAACATAAGAGATTGAATTACTGTTTCAAGAGTTTGAATGCGATGATACATATAAAAAAACAGTGTGGAAAACAAACAAGCACTAGTCTGAAATGATGCCCGAAAGAGAGGTTGTTTATGCGGATACATATACAAAACAAAGCACGAGTCTGAATGTGGTGTATATAAAAGAGCTCGCTATCATGGATACCTATACAAAAAGCAAAAGTAATAAAGAGGTTGTATTGATGTTTCGTCGGCCATCTTGTTTCCGAAGAGGTCGTTTTGTGGTATGTGTGTGAGAAGAGACTTGATGACTGTCTTCATATCCAATCTCCCGAAAGAGGCCGATTTAGTTGTTCGGTTTACCACTTGAGAATTATATGGCTAACCACTATATATATATATATATATATATATATATATATATATATATATATATATAATATATATATATATATATATAGGGTGTCTTTAAAGTCCATCACCAAACTTCGTAATATGACTAATTGGGTCAAAATAAGCAAAAGAGTTCCTATGAAGGTATGTCCTAAAATGCATATTTACCCAGATATCCGCCATTTTGTTTTTTCCACTTAATAATTTTTATTTCGGTGACGGATTGATCTAGGAACTTCATATTTGGCATGGATCTTAATAATAATAATTTACATTTCCACAATAAAAATTATTTTTTTCCGATGCGTATTTTCAAGATGGCGGCCATTTTAAATTTTTAAACCCAAATATCTCGAAAACGGTAAATTTTATAAAAATATTACTACACACAAAAAAGTTGACAAATTAAATTATCTAAACAATAAAACCAAGTTTGTAAAGATCCGCCAACAAATAACGGAGTTATAGAGATTTTTCTGCAGAAAAACACTGATTTTGCACTATGATTAATGCCAATTTAGGTTATTTTAAGAGAAAAATCTCAATAACTCCGTTACTTTTTGGCGGATCCTTACAAACTTGGTTTTGTTGTTTAGATAATTTAATTTGTCAACTTTTTTGTCTCTTGTAATATTTTTATAAAATTTACTGTTTTTGAGATATTTGAGTTTAAAAATTTTAAATGGCCGCCATTTTGAAAATATGCATTGGAAAAAAAATAATTTTTATTGTGAAAATGGACATTAGTATTATAAAGATCCATGCCTAATATGAAGTTCCTAGATCAATCCGTCACTGAAATAAAAATTATTAAGCGGAAAAAACAAAATGGCGGATATCTGGGTAAATATGCATTTTAGGACATACCTTCATAGGAACTTTTTTGCTTATTTTGACCCAATTAGTCATATTATGAAGTTTGGTGATGGACTTTAAAGACACCCTGTATATTTTTTTTTTTTTTTTTTTTGGGGGGGGATTTTTATGTTGATTTATTTGTAATTGTTGTTTTTAAATCTGTTTTTTATTAACTAATCGAATAGCTTTAATTTAATATGCACTGTGTTCGATATAACTCAACCGAGTAGAATGGCTGACAAGAATGGAACTTGTATCGACAATATAGTCACAATCCATTCAGACAGGTTAATATCTGCATTTGTTGAGCCAAATATTGTCTCCGACCACCATTCTGTAGCTGATATATTAAGTTTAACTAAAACATATTGGAAGGTTCGGAAATCATTCGGTCAGCCAAGAGTTTTTAAACCTATAGATGATATCGATGTACGGTATTTCGTTTCCTTAATTAGCAGAATAAATTGGTTGGTGTTGTACTCTTTAGGAACTGTTAGTGATAAGTTTGAATATTTTGTATTATGTTTATAACATTTGTAGATATAGCTTTTCCTGTTAAGTATGTAAACAATGCTAGAAGTAGAATCTGTAAGCCAAAATGGTTCACAGAAACTTTTTCTGTTCTCAAGGATCAGTGTTTTTATGTGCAACTTGGTTAAAGACACTGGTCAAGCCTGTTGTAAAGATTCTTATAATTTGCTAAGGTCAAGGTACTGATATGAAATTGCCGAGGCTAAGCGAGCATTTCACTTTGATCGTGTATGAATGCCAATAATAAACCCAGGGCCATGTGGTCTTTGATTGAATATGGCTAATGATAAACCCTTATCCAACTCACAAAACCTCGGATTAATAAGTGATAATTTTAATAATGTGTTTTTAAGTAATGTCGAAACAATCAAGCAAGGCATCCCTAAGTATGATATCAATGTGCCAAACTATTTAAATAAGTTAAATAGGTATGCCTAATGATGATTGTGTTTAATTTATACGTCTATATGTACAGCCTAATGTTAAGTGGGAAGCTCATGTTGAATCTTTTTTGGAATAAGGTACCTAAAGGTATTTTTATGATTAGGAAACTTAGATCTTTAGTGAGCATAGATTTATTGAAATTTTTTCTTTGCATACTTTCAAAGCCACTTGGCTTATGCAATTGTTGTGTGGGGACACTCTTGTCATGTGAGAAAACTATTGATATTGTGAAAAAGGGCCATCAGGACTATTTTTAATGTTAATGTTATAACCCACTGCAAGCCATTCTTCAAATAACATGGTATATCAACAGTTACTTCGTTGTATATTTTAAATCGTTTACTGCAAACTAAAATTAACATTATTAAGAATTTTCAAACAAACAACTTGGTTCATAAGCATTTTATAAGGCAACATTTTTAGACACCTATCATCAGCTTTAATACATTTGGCATAAACATTTATAACATGTTACCATGTAAAATCTTTCGATACAAGAAAATTTAAAAAAGGATAAAAAACATGTTATGTGATTGTTGTGCTTATGAAGTAAAATAATTTATTGAGTATTTATCAGGTTTTAGAGGGCAATAAATAGGCTTACTGAATTGTTGCAAGATTCTTATCTCTTGACGCTGCTGTACATGTAATTTTGATGTTAAAGTTATTCATGTTTATAGCCCCGGAACTGTAGTTAAACATATTAGGTTAAAATATAAATACCTTCCGTCAACAGTTCCAAATTAATCCATGTTGTTACATGTTTCGGCTTATCGCCATCTTCAGACTAGTACAGGAGATGTATCTACAATTAAGCTTCGTCAGTAAAAAAAATAAAATAAATAAATAAAACACGTGTTAATTTTGATGGCGGCAATAAATACATTTTATTTTATTTAATTTTCGTTCAAAGGCGTTTTCACATAAAGCTAAAGATTTTGTTTGAAGGTACTCCTCCACAATGAACACTCTATGATCTTTGCTAAAAACCATGCTTGTGACTTCATTTTAATTACCTTCCATGGAACCCACATAAAGCGAACAATAATGCAACAGTGCACATCAGCTGATCGTCAATAAAGAAGAATAACCAAGGCTACCAGCTTTTGCCTAGTTATCTTTCTAAACCTTGATTTACTTTACTTGAAAGTTAGGTTGAGTTCAAAAATAAATACCCTGTATAGAAACATAGTATTAAATCAGAATAGTATATCATTTTAGGTAGATTTATCATGCAGTGATCAACCATAACTGTGATGGAGTATTTGGTGGGCCTACTTGTTGTAGAGGACGATGTCGGGACGCCAGATGTGGTCGGAAGGTACATGCAGCATCTCGACGCCGCCGTACTCCCTGGGATCCCACTGTAGCTTGTAGTCATACCAAGACTGCGACAACCACGCATATCAGTTAGAGCAATCATGCAGCAATGCCATGATTTAGGCGGTGGCATGACTTTTAAAAGTTGTGGAGTATCTTTGTGGGATCAAATTGCTAAGTTGTTCGCCAGGATTTAAAATGTTTACGTGTAAGTAGGATGCTTCATAGATAAAGTATACTCAATTACCTGATATTTATAAATTATTGTATATAATAATTGTTTTAAAATCCATTCGTATATTTTCATTATGTGTCATTCATCTTGTACAACAGTTAGCTAAACCGCAATTAATAATGAATTCCGATGGTAAAATTGATCTAATATACAAAGTAACTACAAGTAGCCTATATAAGAAACGGTTTTAATTTAAATAGAATTTTTTTTTGAAAATATTAGTGAAAAAATATTTTTGTGTCCATTATATTAAGAACCTAAACTTTTTATGAAGTATAAATAGTACTTATAAAAAAGAGCTATGAAGTGAAACGGCTATATCATTATGGAAAAGCACCAACGCAAAAAGTACTTTTTTGTGAACATGAATCTTGAGTAAACTAGTCTAATCGATAAAAAAAAACAAAAAAAAAAACTGTATTATGTTTTGCTGTAACGGTTTCAGTAAGATTTCATTTTTGTTTTTGGGATTTTTTTATAACAGAAACGGTGATGTTTCGTAGCTCCCCGTGCACCAGATTTGACTGGTTCCGACTTCTTTGTTTAAAATTTAGTTATTGTTAGGAAAAATAAGCCAACATCAAAAGATGTAATGGTGCAAATTCTATTTAAATAAACATGATTTTGCAAGATGGTACAATACGTTAAGGTGGAATTCATTTCAGTGACAACAAAACTAATGTCAACACCTCACCCAAATATTCACTTTTATTTTTTTCTTAAATTCGCTCCTTTAGATCTTCTTTTGTTCCATGGCGTAATTTTCTACCTCGTTCCACATTTTACAAATCCCCAAAGAAAGAAGTCAGAAGCTATCAAATTTTGAGGCCGAGCGACAAAGGGATTTCACAATTTTGTTATTACCAAAAACACAAAAAAGGTTACCTTAATGACATTATGGTAAAAATGACTTGTTTCATAGTAAAAAATTGTATTTAATTCATATTCCCATTCAAATTCCATGCAAGATCAAATTTCCATTCATTCCACTCTATGGTCTATATGTTAAATGAAACTGTCCTTTGCATGTAACCGTATTATAGGGATTTTTTTTTAAATTGTACTGCTTCAATGCCTTATACTGTAACTAACATTTGAACAATTCATATAATATATTAATCATAAACCTAAAACATATTTCAAAACTACTTTAAATGTATTTTTGTATTGAAACTTGTGACAAAAAATATATTGAGGTTCCAACAAGCATATTGATGTTCATATATACTACTACATAAAGAGTATAACAACAAATATAATTAACTGAGTTATAAACGGAAGATCACGTGTTATATCACGTTTATTTTATCAAAGAACATCACCGAGTTAACAATAGAGCTTCTGAATTGAGAGACATCAAACATGCATATGTTTGAGACAATAGGTCCATGAGAAGGCGCGAGGCGCGGCGCTACCGCTTGACAGCTTCACGCAATTTATACCTTTAGAAACAACTCTTATTCGCCGAGTGTAGGCTACACACACGGGCATGTTGTCTCACCGAACAATCCCTTAGCATAATTTATGCAATAAATAGCTCCAAGTAGTATACAAACAAGTTTTCAAACATATTTTCATGACTAGTATACACATCAACCAGTTGGAGATGGATTTAGATACGTCAGTATTCTTGATTCATATTGTAGTTCAATCAGTGTCCTAAAGTTTTAAGCCATTTTTTTCAATATGATCATTTAATTTTGTGTAGAGCTTTTGTAGTTATAGGTTGGATTTAAATTAAATGAAGTATGTCTCAAAAAGTGGCTGTGGAAGTTGCAGAGTAAATTTTTCGTAGAAATAAGTACAAACCAATTTTTTAAAACTAAAATTTAAATTTTAATTTCTTCCTTGAACTTAATGTTAGTACTAACGCAAAAAGATCGCTGTTTTTTTTTCTTTTTTTTTCATAATTAGCAGTGGGAAGTTTTTAATTAGTTATAAAAAAAACTTTATAGAATGTTTGTTTACCCGTCCAAGATTTATCAAAAGATGATAAAATTAATTACTTAACAAATATGTATAGTTTAAGGTATTAATGACACTTTAAAAGTACACTTAGTAAAGGCGTGTACATTTAATACAGTTTAGTATGCACCTGCACTGGGAAGGGACAATGGAATATTTGTTTTAACAACCCCATGGCAGCAAACCTACATCATAATTCCTATTGTGTTTATTGGGAAAATGTAAAATACCGGATTCGGTTGAAAATTCGTTGAGTACTTAGGTCTGCTGCCACGAGGATATTTTATTAGTTACGATTCTCTCAAACAGGAAACAGTAATTTTTTACTAAAACTATACTTCCCTAATCTTGAATATTTCTTATCATAATTCTAACCAAGAAACATTAGTTTGCATTGCACATAACATTTAATACATTCACTAACTACAACTTGATACAAACTAATGGATTCAAAGTGTTTTTAATAAATTAATATCGTTTAATTCTAAACAAGACATAGAGGGCTTTAATCTTAGTCTTAAAATCAATTCAGAAAAATATTAATTGCCAGATTTTTTTACCTGTTCAACCCATAAATTCGTTGTCATGATTTGGTTCTTGAGATTCTGAAAAAAAAGAATACTAATGTTATACTTAACTTATAATTATGATTTATACGGTATTTTCAAACAATATTGTAATAAATATTTTTATTATGCAACAGAAGGCCAAGCAAGGTTCTTAAATGTATTAAAGGTCTTTAATGACTTGTTTTAATTACAAGTACTTCAGTTTGTAAGGGGGGAATATTCTTTTTTTATATGATCTAAGAATTTATTTTAATTTGTGTATGAAACATTAATATAGTTTTATTTCAATCGTATTTGAAATTTCTTTAAAATCATATTTCCATACATTGTTGTTACGAATCTAGTCAGAATTGGGATGGAACAGGTTCGTGAACCAACTTTTGTTATTAAAATAATCACTCATCATATTTATAGAAACTGCGAAACTGTAGTTAAAGCAACTTTAAAACTTTTCATTAACAGCCTGAGTTCAAAAACCGACAAACGTATTACATTAGTTATAGTAATATATAACTAACTATAACTAAATTAATTTAAATTTGAATTTGAATTGTACTTGCATTTTATTTAAAGATTCTTATATATATATATATATATATATATATATATATATATATATATATAAGTAGATAGTATCATGTTACTTCTAGGACACTTTTGGAGCCAATCAAAAATCAAACAAATTTCACAGTTTTTTAATACAATTATGCAATATTTTTGCCACTTTTTGGCCAATTTTTAGCTTTTGTCAAATTGTCTTAAAAAATATGCAATTTTAATGAAATTTTTAACAAATATGCCTAAATTTTCTACAAAATAAAATTTTTTTAAAAACAAGTAAAATTATCACATTTTATAAGTATTTTTTCAATAAAATTAATAGTCGACTTTTCATAAGGTAATTTAAAATTTTAATAGTATTTTTTCAATAAAATTTGAATTTTTTTAAAACAAGTAAAATTAAGGTTTAGTATCAATAATATTGTAATAATTATTCAAATTTAACTAAAGCAGTTTCTTTATCATCAAAAGTCTTAATATCAGTGACAATCAAATGTAAATCTTTTTTATTTAATTCTTTAATTGATTTATCATCAATTACATTAGTAAATCTTTTTGGTAAATGTACTTTACATTTTTCTAATTCAACAATAATTGTATATCCATATTTATCTTTAATTCTTTCAAATTTTTCAATTTTATATTTTTTATTTAAATTTAAACTTTTTAATGGTTTATATTCTTTAAATCTTAATTCTCCAACATTATTAATTTCTTCTAGCAGATCCATTTATATAGGAAAAAATATCACAAACTTGTTTGTGATAGATATGTTAAAAAGTCATTATCATAATTAGGTTTTATACAAAAATCCATATTTAAGTATTTAAAAATCATAGGTAATAATTTTTTGTATGATATATTACTTTTCTTAAAACATAAATATTTATTAAAAAATAGTGTAATTTTTTCTTTATCTTCATTATTCAATTCAAAATCAATATTGTATATTTTGTTTAAAAATTGATAGTAAAATATCCAATTTGTACAATTCCTTTGTTTTAAAAATAATTTTATATTCTTAGGTGTTATTTCAAAATGATTGGAAATACATAAAATATATAATTCATTAATTAATTGTTGTGTTTTATATGGTTGAAAATGGTTAAATTCTCTTAAAATATGTTTAAGATGTTTATTCTTATTACTTTTTCTCTTAATCTTTTTTTCATAAATAATTCTTTTACATATATTACATCCTACACAATTTCCAATAATAGTAAAATTAGTTTGATTATGACATCTATAACACATATCCATTTATTTAAAAAAAAAATTATACATAAATGAATGAACCAATTCATTGTCACAAATGTAAGAAAAAAACTAAAAATATTAATCCACAAATCGTTGAAATGAAAAATGGATTATATAGAATTGCTACTAAATGTTCAATTTGTAAAACAAATAAAAGTAAAATTTTGAAAAAAGAAGTTAAACCTATAATTAAAAAAGAATTAACTAAAAATGAACAAATAATTGAAGCAAATGAAATTCATGCTCCAATTAGAAAGAAATTTCTAAAAAGAAAAATAATTACATTAGGTATTGATGATTTATGGGCAGCAGATTTAATTATAATGAAAAATTATGAAAAAGAAAATGATGGTTATAAATATATGTTAAATGTGATAGATACTTTCTCAAAATATGTTTGGTCAAAACCATTAAAGAAGAAAAATGGAAAAACAGTTTCTAGAGCATTTGAAGAAATAATTAAGGATGCAATTAAAATTAATCATAAATCACCTAATCTTTTACATACAGATAAAGGATTAGAATTTATCAATAAAGAATTTAAAGAAATATTAAATAAATATAATATTAAATTGTATCATACAGAAAATGAAGAAAAATCAAGTATAATAGAAAGGTATAATAGAACACAAAATGAAAAAATGAAAATACAGTTTGAAATTAATAAAAATTATAGATGGATAAATATTTTACCAAAAATTGTTAAAGAATATAATAACTCATATCATTCAACAATTAAAATTAAACCAATTGAAGTAAATAAAAATAATGAAAAGGATTTATTAGATACTGTTTTTAAATATAAACCACCAAAAATAATAACCAAATCAAAATTTAAAATAAATGATAGAGTTAGAATTGGAAATAAAAAATCAACATTTTCTAATAAATATAAAAATAATTGGTCTAGAGAAATATTTATAATTTCTAAAATTAATAATACAAATCCAGTTACTTATAGTATAAAAGATCAAAATAATGAAGATATTATTGGAAATTTTTATGAATATGATGAATTGAAAAAAACCAATTTGTAAATTTTATTTTATATAAATGGAAAAGATATGTTTAAGGTGTAAATTATATAAAGATATATCTAAATTTTATAAAGACAAAAATACTAAAGATGGGTTATATTATTATTGTAAAGAATGTAAGGATGTGTATTATAAAAAATTATATGATAGTATTAAAGTTATTGAATTAAATGAAAAACAATGTCATAAATGTAAAGAAATTAAAGATATTTCAAATTTTAATAATTATCATTATAGTAAAGATAGAAAAAATACAATTTGTATACAATGTATTAGAGAAATGTTTTTAAAACCACAATTTTGTGAATGTGGAAGAAATATTAAATGGACTAATAATTATTTAAGACATTTAGAAACTAAAATTCATGACAAAAATATAACAAAACTAGAAAATTTAAAAATATAATAAAAAAATGAAGACAAAATTTTACTTGTTTTAAAAAAATTCAAATTTTATTTAAAAAATATGATTTAAACTATAAATTACCTAGTAAAAAGTGGAAATACTTCTTATATTTTTAAGAGTTTTATTTCTAAGTAAAAATTATTTTTAATAAATAAAGAATTTCACCCCTAACAAATGGAACGAACAAATAAAAATATTAATTGTCCTTATTGTAATAAAAATATATTATATAAAAATTATGATAGACATTATAATTCAACTAAACATTTACTAAATAAACAAAAATATGATAATAAAATATTTGAATTAAAACATTGGTGTAAAAATAATAATATATATAATTATAAAAATAAAACTTTAGATGAATTAACAAATATTAAAGAAACATTTGATCTTACAAATTATTCATTATTTAATATAGTAAAATTAAATGAAATTGCAAAAAAATTATCTGTCAGAAATTATGAAAAATTATCTAGAGATGAACTAATTAAAAGATTAAACAAAATTAAAGAAAATCCAAATAATTTAGAATATAGATCATTTAAATATATTCAAAATTTAGCAATTAAAAATAGTATTAAAATTGTTAATAAAACTAGAAAAGAATTGATTGGATTATTAAATGATTATTTTAAAAATAGACCAATTCCAAAAGAAAATATAATAAATATTCAAGAAGCTTCGTCATTAAAAGGATATTTTCAAGATTATATTTTAACAAATTCAAATGATGATTTAGATATTAATGATTATTTAGAAACTCAAAGAAATGAAATAAAAAAATTGATAGAAAAACAAAAATTTAAAAATATTAAAGGACAGATGGCTTTAGAATGTGAATATGAAAGAAAATTAATAAATGGTGAAATTCAAAATAGTAATATGTATTTTTGCATAAAAAGTTCAGATATTTTAAATATAGATGATTTTATTGATGATCAATTTAAGAAATTAATAGTTAGAGAACAACTAAATCAACCATCAAAAGGCTCTTCCCTCAGGGGCAGTGGGCTTTCCACTGTACGGGTGTTTCTTGGCGACCCCGGGGTACCTGAGCCAAGCTGTGAGACCCTCCTCACAGTTCTTCCCGAGCTAAGGCCATTCTTCTCATCTTTCAGGTCTTAGCTCACCGTCTTTATTCTTTCCTGAGCTAACCTTGCTCACCTTCTTTTTTTTCGACCCCGAATCAAGGGTGTCTTTCCACCTTCTTTCGACCGGCGCATGCTGGGGGGTCCTGGGAGTGTCCCTGTTGTGTTGCAGGGACTGATGTGTGCCTCGCACTGCCGATGGTCTCCTCCAGCGTGTCGTCAGAAGCCAGCCGCTTCGGACCTTAGTCAGGGAGTGCGGCATGGATGCAGGGATCGGACTCTGCATTGCCACGGTGCGACCCCCAGCACGTCCGGCACCTTGTGTGTATCGGTGCTGGGCAAACGGAGGTTCGGGCCCCAGAGTCCTGGGGTAGGGGTGTCTTATCTCCTACGGGGGGTAGACCTCCGAGGGTGTACCCGCTCTCGGCCGATGAAGGGCCGCCCCTTGCCGCACGATGCGCTGGTGACATGAAAGCATGGATTTTATCAACCGAAACACGAAGAACGTAAAGGAGAATGAGCAAGCCGCTTTTAGGCGAAGCTCTATTGTGCAGAGGTCTCCGACCTCGAAGACTGGGACGCCGACAGGGGGAATTAAAACCTCCCCCCCATCGGCACCGTTCAAGACGGTAAGTGACGCCGGATCGTCGTCCGAGCCTGAAAAGGAGAAAGTGGATGTCAATCTAGCGATGAAGGTGACCGAGGCAGAAACCTCAAAAGCCAGGCTCGATGGAATACCTCCCAGGAAGAGCCCTCTTCGTGCGGCATTCGAGCTGCAAATGCTTCGGCAGCAGCAGGACGACGCCCACGAGGAGGAAGACTCATGTCTGAAGAAGATGAAAGCTCTTTTGAAGGAGATGGCCAAGGCCCTCTTAATTCAAAAGAACGTAAACAAGGCCATAAAAGAGGGGATTCCGAAACTCGAAGATTCTCTAGACGAAATCGAGGAATGCCGGAAAATCAGGCTAAAGGCAGTGAAACAGGAGCGCGATGTCACGAACCGAGTCATCTCTGCTTCGCCTCAAGCTCATCTGGCTGAGTCCCAGACTCAAGCCAGAAAGCGAAAGAAGAGGCAGAGCGGTTCATCATCGGGAAGCCCTGAGCTCGGGGAGTTGGACTTGGCGCCGAGGCCGGTTTTTGTCACTGCATCATCGCAGACATCTCCTGTCCCGGCTGCTCATTCCATCCCGGGCGCTGTCGTTGTTCCAGCGGCTACTCCTGCAGAGGTTCCTGCTCCGGCGGCTAATCCTGCCTTGGCAGAAAACTCTGCCTCGACACCTTTGGGGGGCTGGAAGACGCGCCTGTCTAAGAAAGAAAGGAGGAGGCAGAAGCAAGCGGAGGCAGCTTCGAAAAGTGCGTCGAGGGTGGAGCGGACGCAAGTCTCAAACCCGGTTGGGGAGGCCTCTGGCAAGTCTGTCAGAAAGCCTAAACAACCCAGGCCTAAGAAGCCCAGGAAGGAGGCAATCTTGATTAAGCCCTTAGGGGGGCGATCTTTTGCCGATGTTCTGGGTCAGATCAGATCGCAGGCCAAACCGGAAGAGACCGACACCGTTATCAAGTCTATTCGGCGAACCCAGAACGGGGATGTCCTCCTCGAACTGGGGAAGTCGAGTGACAAGATCGGTTTTGCCGCTTCCCTCAAGACTGCACTTGGGGACAAAGGCTCCATCAAGGCCCTAGAACCGAAGTGTTCGGTCGAGATTCGGGACCTTGATGCCCTCTCCACCGAAGACGAGGTGACCCGTGCGATCCAGGTGGCACTCCCGGAGATACCGGCTGATGGAGTGAGGGTATGGCTGACAAAGCCTAACCGAAGTCAACTCCGGATGGCTGTTGCTGAGATGGGCGAAAAGCACGCCAATAAGCTGCTTAGCCTTCAGCACCTCAGAGTCGGTTGGGTCAGTTGCAGGCTCAAACGGAGGGTGGTAGTTTCGAGATGCTTTCGTTGCCTCGGTTTCGGCCACTCCTCCCGAAACTGTAAAGGGCCCGACAGGAGTGCCAACTGCTTCCAGTGTGGAAGCCAGGGCCACAAACGCAAGGAATGTTCCTCGAGCCCCTCCTGCTTCCTCTGCAAGGATTCAGGCTCCAGTGCCCTCGGTCACTTACCCGGGTCTGGTCAGTGCGGTGCCTTCAGAACCGCACTTGAACAGGCAAAAGGCAGCGGCCGGTAATTCGCATCCTCCAGGCCAATCTTCATAGATCCTGGGGAGCTGATAACCTTCTAGATCAGCTCGCCCGAGAACTTGGTGCTGACGCGCTCCTTATCAGCGAACAGTATCGGGACAGAGACCCAAACACTTGGATCTCCGACAGCCTCGGTACTGCTGCACTTTGGGCGCGTAATACGCGGGATGTCTTGGTGCGGAGTCATGGTCGCGGCCGAGGATTTGCCTGGGTTAGGTGTAGGGACGTGACAATCTTCAGTTGCTACCTCACCCCCAACGAGGCCGTCCAGGACTTCCGCGACAAGATAGATAGCCTAGAGGAGTGCGTTCTTTGCACCACCGGGCATGTCGTCGTTGGTGGCGATTTCAACGCCAGGGCCGTCGAGTGGGGAATGCCCTCTACCAGCTCCCGGGGGAAATACATCCTGGATTTCATCGCCAGGGCCGGTCTTGTCGTCCTCAACCAGGGCGACACACCTACTTTTCGGCGCCCCGGGCAGAGAGGCACGATCCCTGACGTCACCTTTGCGTCTGAGTCGCTCCTTCCGAGGATCTCTGGCTGGAGGGTTGTGGAGGACTACACGGGTAGCGACCACCAATACATCGTGTTTGATCTGCATGATCAGGAAAATCGTCGAGTTTCCGCATCTCGGGAAGGGCCACGCCGGTGGAACACCAACAAACTGGACGTGGTTAAGTTCACCGAAGTCATCTCTCGGGGAGCGCAGGGGAATCCTGGTGAGGCTGGGGCCGAGGCACTAGTAACATCTACGATGGAACTGATCGTCTCGGCCTGCGACCAGTCTATGCCGCGAAGGAAACCCCGACGCGACAAACAACCCGTTTACTGGTGGACTGAAGAGATTGCGGAACTCAGAAGAACATGTTTAAGAACTAGACGAGCCGCCACTAGAGCGAGAATTCCCGCAGACAGAGTTCGTAAGTCGGAGGCCTATAAAGCTGCGAGAAAATCTCTCCGCCAGGCGATCAACAGGAGCAAGGCGAATAGCTGGAGGAGACTTCGTGACGACGTTGACTCCGACCCGTGGGGCCTGGGTTACAAACTTGTAACGCAGAAACTCGGAGCCCGCTCTCCACCTTCCATCATGGAGGGCGCCACCATGGGGAGGATCGTCGCTGCGTTGTTTCCTGAACATCCTCAGCGATCGCCGGTTGACTTCAGACGGGTAGAGGACGTTCCACTCTTCACTTTCGAGGAGCTGGAAACCTCCGTTCTCTCCCTGAAGAGCAACAAGGCTCCTGGCCCGGACGGGATTCCCAGTGAGGCTTTAAAGAAAGTATTTTCAATCAACGCTGACTTGTTGTTGAGAATGTACAATGCCTGTTTGGTAGAAGGGGTGTTTCCGGCTCCCTGGAAAACAGCCAGGCTTGTACTGATCAGCAAGGGCAAAGGTGATCCCGAGCTGCCGTCGTCCCACAGGCCTCTCTGCATGTTGGACACGGCTGGGAAGCTGTTCGAGAAGCTGATCCGTTCCCGCCTGACTTCTGCCGTGGAAGCTGCCGGGGACTTATGCCCCCGTCAGTACGGCTTCAGAAAGGGACGGTCAACGATCGACGCTGTCACCGAAGTTCAGAGAGCTGTGGAGAGAGCCGAGAGCCACAACCATTTCTCCCGCCGAGTAGTGCTTCTTGTTACGCTTGATGTCAAGAATGCCTTCAACTCGGCAAGGTGGGTCGATATGTTGGATGCGCTTCGCAACACCTTTCGTATTCCTGCATATCGGTTGCGGCTCATCGAGGATTATCTACGCTCTCGAAGCCTGATTTATGACACGAGGGACGGAACGCGGACGATGGAAGTCACTTCTGGTGCCGCACAAGGTTCAATACTCGGCCCGGATCTCTGGAACGTTGCCTATGACAGCCTCCTGAGGTCCGAGATGCCTGAGGAAACCACTTTGGTTGGGTACGCCGATGACGTTGCAGCTGTCATTGCTGCACGCAACGTTGAGCTGGCCCAACTGAAGTTGAACCGAGTTATGCGGGTGGTCAACAACTGGATGTCCGATCACGGTCTCTCGCTTGCTCTCAGTAAGACGGAGATTGTGATCCTCACGAAGAAGAGGATCGACACCGTCGTCCCACTCCGAGTGGGAAGGGAGGTGGTCACATCAACTCGTGCCGCCAAATACCTCGGGGTTATGGTGGACACCAAGTTAAGCTGGACTGATCAGATCTTTCGTACGGCGGACAAGGCCGCTAAGGTAGTCACTTACCTTAGTAGGCTGATGGCCAATGTCGGGGGTCCCCGATCCAGCAGAAGACGTCTGTTGATGTCCGCGGTCCAGTCCGTGCTCCTTTACGGGGCAGAGGTGTGGGCAGGCGCTCTAGATAAGGAGTGCTACAGGTTGCGACTCGCCCGGGTTCAGCGTCAAGCTGCGCTCCGGGTGTGTTCCGCCTACCGGACAGTGTCCGAGCCTGCCGTCCTGGTGGTCGCCGGAGTCATTCCGGTCAAGCTCTTGGCAGGGGAGAGGAAAGCGATTTACCAGAGACAAGGCGAGATTGGCAAGGACACGGCAAGAACCGAAGAGCGCTCCCGAACCTTCCAGCAGTGGCAACACAGCTGGGAGCACGACACCCGAGGACGATGGACTGCGCGACTCATCGAGCAGGTCCAACCATGGGTGGAAAGGCGGCATGGCGAGGTGGACTACTACCTCACGCAGTTCCTGACAGGTCACGGCTACTTCAAGTCGTACCTGAACCGGATGGGCAAGACCGGTTCACCGGATTGCATCTACTGCCCGGGCGTTCCCGATGACGCGGAACACACCTTCTTCCGCTGTTCGCGTTGGGAAAGGCCCCGCCTGGAGGCCACAAGAAAACTCGGTGTTTTTTCGGTGGACACGGTCTGCCAAAAGATTATGGAGGATGAGGGCAACTGGGATTGTTTGTCACAGTTCGTCCGGGGTATCCTCCTGGAAAAGAAAACCGATTTGGACCACGAAGTGGCCAACAGCTGATATCCCTTGGCCGAACAGCTGGATAAGGAGCGAGCCCCATGGGCGTAAGCCAAATTTAGGCCTAGCCTGACGTAATGTGATAAACAATTCCAGGTTAGAATCCTAAAGAGTAGAGGAGGTTTTTTAGTGGGTAAACCCGTTTTTTAGGGGAGTCCCACACTACAGGCTGGCCACCTGTGTGCGTAATGCATTTTCCCTGCCTCTCCCTCAAAAAAAAAAAAAAAAAAAAACCATCAAAAGGCTCTGGTTGGTCATTAAAAAGATGTGTTGAACTAAATCTAAAATTATCTAAAAATAATTCATTAAATCCTGGATCATATATAGAATTACCAAATGAAATTAAGAATAAAAAATGTTGTGTAAATTTTAAAAATAAAGATGAATATTGTTTTATTTATGCAATTAGATGTGCTATTGATAAATCAAACGAACATGCTGAAAGAGTTAAACAATATCAAAAATATATAAATGATGATATTTTTAAAGGTTTTGATTATCCAATATCATTGAAAGATATTAAATTATTTGAAAAAAGATCATTTGATTCTAAATATAACTATCCATCAATGTCAATAAATATTTATAGAATTGATGAAGATGAAAAAATAGTGCCATTACAAATATCTGAACATTATAATTCAAAACTAGAAATTGATTTATTATATTATAAAATTGGTAATAATTCTCATTATATATTGATTACTGATTTAAGTAAGTTAGTATCTAAGCAATTAACACAAAAAAATAAAAATAAAAAATATATTTGTAGAAGATGTTTGACTCATTTCTACAAAAATAAAGACTTGAATAATCATTTAGAGATATGTAAATCATTAGAACCTTGTAGACCTATAATGCCATTTAAAGGTCAAACTGTAAGTTTTAAAAATTATTATAAAAAGTTTGAACATCCATATGTAATTTATATGGATTTTGAAAGTATATTAGAAAAGATTGATAATTGTAAAAATAATCCAAATTGCTCATATACAAATAAAATTCAAAAACATAAACCATATGGATTTACAATCTATTTAGTATCTAGAGTAACTAATAAAATGTATAAACCTATTTGTTATAGAGCAAAAAATGAAGAGGAATTAATAAATGTACCAAATAAATTATTTGAATATTTAGATGAAATTTCAAAATATATAGCTAAAAAATATAATTCAAAAAATAAAAAGCCTGTGAATTTAACTAATGAAGAAGAAATTAATTATCAGAAAACAAATATTTGTCATATTTGTGAAAATAGTGGTTTAGATAATGATAAAAGAATAAAAGTAAGAGATCATTGTCATTTAACAGGAAAATTTAGAGGTGCTGCACATTTAAATTGTAATTTAAATCTAAAATTTCCTCAAAATATTCCTATATTCTGTCATAATAGTTCAAATTATGATACACATTTGTTTATAAAAGAATTAGCTAAAAAATATGGTAAAATTGATTTGTTAGCTAATACAGATGAAAAATATATAAACTATTCAGTAAATTCTGGTTATGGTTATGAATTTGAAGGTGAACTATATTTTAAACCTAGAAAATTTATAAAATTCTCATTTGTAGATACATTTAGATTTATGGCTACATCAATTGAAAAATTAGCTAAAAATCTTAAAGAATTTAAGCATATAAATAAATTTATAAAAGACAATGATATAATTGAATATGATAATGAAACTTTAAAAATATTAACTTCTAAAGGTGTATTTCCATATGAATTTATTGATAATGTTGAAAAATTAAACTATGATAAAATATTAGAAAAAGATCAATTTTATAGTTGTTTAACTAATGAAAATATAAGTGATGATGATTATAAACATTATATAAAAGTTTGGAATAAATTAAAAGTAAAAACATTAGGTAATTATTCAGATTTATATAATATTCAGGATGTATTATTATTGGCTGATATATTTGAAAATTTTAGATCTGTTTGTTTGAAAAATTATCAATTAGATCCAGCACATTATCTAACATCACCATCATTAGCTTGGGATTCTATGTTAAAATTAACAAAAATTTAACTAGAATTAATAAGTGATTATAATATGTATTTAATGATTGAAAAAGGTATTAGAGGTGGTATTTCACAATGTATAACTAGATATTGTAAAACAAACAATAAATATACAAAAAATTATGATAAAACAAAACCTAAAAATTATATGTTATATATAGATGCAAATAATCTATATGGATGGGCTTTAAGTCAAAAATTACCTTATAAAGATATAACATGGATGAATCCTAATACATATACATTAAATGAATGGGAAGAAACAATATTAGAATTAGATGAAAATGCTGAATATGGATATATATTAGATGTTGATTTAGAATATCCTATTGAATTACATGATGACCATAAAGATTTACCATTAGCACCTGAACATTATAATAATAAGCTTTGCACAACATTATTTGATAAAAAAGATTATGTTATTCATTCAAGAAACTTAAAATATTATCTACAAAAAGGATTAAAATTAAAGAAAGTTAATAGAGTTATAGCATTTGATCAAGATGATTATATGAAAAAATATATTGAATTAAATACCAAATTAAGATCCAAATCAACATCAGATTTTGAAAAAGACTTTTTTAAATTGATGAATAATAGTGTTTTTGGAAAAACTATGGAAAATGTTAGAAATAGATGTGATATTAAATTAGGTGATGAAAAGTTTTCATTAAAACAAGCAAAAAACCTAATTTTAAAACATTTAGTATATTTGATAAAGACTGTATTGCTTCACATATGATAAAAGAAAAGGTTAAGTTTGATAAACCAATCTATATAGGATTTTCAGTACTTGATTTATCAA
The DNA here is from genome assembly GCA_030545055.2 of Neoaliturus tenellus. NCBI lineage: Eukaryota > Metazoa > Arthropoda > Insecta > Hemiptera > Cicadellidae > Neoaliturus > Neoaliturus tenellus. The sequence continues at coordinate 12,761 of JAQYXR010001253.1, read as the reverse complement.
AATTACATATGTATCAATTTTATTATGAAAAATTAAAGAAGTTTGATCCAAATATAAGGTTATTATATATGGATACAGACAGTTATTTTATAGAATTTAAAAAGGATCCATATAAAATTATTAAAGAAAATATTAATGAATTTGATACAAGTGATTATAAGAAAGAACATGAATGCTATAGTGAAAATAATAAAAAAATAATTGGTAAATTTAAAGATGAGTTAAATGGTGAAATATTAGAAGAATATTGTGGTTTAAGATCAAAATTATATAGTTATGAATTTAATAATAAAAATCCTGTAAAATGTAAAGGTATTAAGAAAAGTGTTGTTGATAAAACATTACATATGGATGATTTTAAGAAATGTTTATTTGATGATCAAGAACAATATAGAGAAATGACTTGTATTAGAAGTTTTAAACATGAACTATATACAATTACAATAAATAAATTAGCTTTAAGTAATAGAGATGACAAAAGATTTATTTGTGAAAATAAAATTGATACATTACCTTGGGGGTATAAAAAAAATTATAAATAAATGGAAATTTTAATTGTTCCAAAAGAATTAATAAATAATGATTTTGATATAAAATTATATTTATTTAAAACTAAAATATCAAATAAATTTTTAATATATCTTTTTAAATATAAAAATTATTTTGTATATCATTATAAGTTTAATTTTATAATATAACCATTTATAAATATAATAAAAAATTATGTTAAAGAAAGTTTTAAAGAAAATGATCAAAATTATATTAATAATTTATAACCATATGATATTGAATTTATACTATAATTTTATGTATATTTTTAAATATTTTCTTTAATAAATTTAAATATATTCAATAATTTATTGAATATCTAACATAAAAATATCTATAAATTTTACTTTATTATCATTATAAGTAAGACCCGTCTTTAAGACGGGTCTCAAATTTGTATATAATTTATTATATTTATGAATATTTTTGAATGTTTAAGAAGGGTAACATTTTGTTACCCTTAAGTTTTTATTGTATAATAAGGTTACCTCCTTAAAAAATTTTAAAATAAATATTCTAATTTATATGGGACCCATTTTGGGTCCTACCTAATTTTAATAAGTTTTGTATGTTTTTCATTATATGATAGGGGGGACAAATTGTCCCCTCTAAAAATATCTATAAATTTCAATCTATCCTTATTGTTTTCTACTTTTTTTATTTTAAAATTAATAAATATAAACCAGATTCATTAATAAACATTGTTTTATTATCTATTTTATTGACGCCCTGTTTTAGGGCATCTGAAAAACATGTTTGTACATCAATTTCTAGGGTGTCATAATTTGTGACACCTATAATTTTTATGTAAATTAATTTATCATTATTATGTAAATGTAACTGTTGGTTACACTTGATATATTTAAGTTTTATATATTTTTCTTTTACATTATCAATTAAAACTTTTCTAGAATTTTTATATTTTAAAATATAACAAATATCTTTTCTTTTAAACCAAGGTTTATTTTGTTTATTAAATACAATTAATTTATTATTAAATATAAAATTATTGTTAATTAAATAAATTATTGTTTTTATTATTTATGTAGATAAATTTTATATTACAAATTTTGTTTTAATCTTAAATATACAATACTTTTAATATTTTCATTATTTATTTGATTTCCATCACTATCTTGAATAGATATTACAATATTTTGAATTTTATTTATATTTTTTAAAGGAATATAATCAATTTCATTTGGTTTTTCACTAATTTTTGATCCATATTCAACATTTGGATAAAATGAATATAGAATTTCTGATTCTTTATGTAAATGTGAATGATCTTTATGATTTTCAAAACTAGGATCAACTAAATTACAATGTATTTCAATAACATCAAAAGGTCTAATTTTTGGTAGTTTTATTGCTTTTGTTAATACATTTGGTTCAATCATTTTATCATCTAATCCTAATAAATCAATTATAATTGTTGTTACTATAATTTTAACAGGAGATTTTATTATAATATATGGTCCATCATTTTTCAGTATAAAATCATTTTCATCAAATTTATTAATTTTCTTTTTAAATTCTTTTAAACTATTAATAAAAATATTTTTTATTTCTTCAATTGTATAATTTCCTTTATTTATATCAAAATATTGATCTATAATTTTATCATCTTCATCTTTAATAGAATATCCATAACAGTTTTTATAATCATTTGGTATATTTGATATAAAATTATCTGAATAAAATCCACTTAAACCAATACTATATTTTCCATCTAAATGTATTGGATGTTCTAATCTTAATTCTAGTTTGGATGAATGACCAATTATTTTAAATAATTTCATCTTATTTAAATGGAGAAATTTTTAGAAAACAAAGATAATATAAAATTAGAATCATATGATAAAAATAATAAAAATGATCAACCTATTAGATTATTAATTATAGGAACAAGTGGATCTGGTAAAACTACATTATTATTAAATTTTATTTACAAAAGATTAATTCCATATTCAAATTTATATATTTTTAGTAAATCATTAGAACAACCATCTTATAAATTATTACAAAAAAGATTTAAAAATATAGAATCAAATATTAATAAACAAATTTCTTATTTTTCATGTGATGATATGATTTCACTAAATAAATGTAAACCAAATTCATTAGTAGTTTTTGATGATTGTATTTTAGAAAAACAAGATAAAATTAAAGAATATTTTATAATGGGTAGACATAAAAATATATCATGTATTTATTTATCACAATGTTATTCAAAAGTTGATATGCAATTAATTAGAAATAATTTAAATATGTTATGCATCTTTAAACAAAATGAACATTATATGAAAAAAATATATAATAATTTTGTTGGATCAGATATGAAATTTGATAAATTTAAAACTATTTGTAATGATTTTTGGAAAGAAGACTATGGATTTTTAACTATTAATTTATTGAAAAAATCAAATGATGGAAAATATATGAAAAATTTTTCTGATATTAAATAATGATAATGGCTTGTTGTATGTTTGATTCAATAATTGATAGAATATTTATTTTATTAGTATTATTTATTTCATTAGTATTTATATATTTAATGAAAATTACAGAAATAAAGTAAAATAAATTGTGTTTAACATAATTAGTGTTTATGTTAACATGATTTGTGTTTGTGTTAACATGATTTGTGTTTTGTGTTAACATGATTTGTGTTTTGTGTTAACATGATTTGTTTTTATGTTAACATAATTTGTGTTTGTGTTAACATAATTTGTGTTTTGTGTTAATAAGATTTGTGTTTATGTTAACATGATTTGTTTTGAACCTAAATTTTTCTTTGTAATAAATGGATAAAATATCTGTTAATGAAGCTAAAAAATTAGATGATATTGAGAAAAAATTAATAAAAGAATTTAAAAATCAAATTAAAATTGAAGATAATTATGAAAAAATTAAACAAAAAGCATATGAACCTATAACATCAGCAATTGGTAAAGTTGAAAATAAAATTGGTGAAGTCTTAAATGAAAATAAAAACCTTATGGAATTGGTACCTATTGTTAATAATTTTGCCAATATATCAATACCAGAAACTGAAGAACTAAATTTACCTTCAAGTACTCCATTTAGACCAATCAGACAACCAATAATTCAAGAAGAATCGACATTTATTGACCCAAATTTAATTTCACCTCAAACATTAGATAAAATTATTGGTCCATTAGCACAAAAATATTTACCAAGAACAAAAGATGATAAATTTGGTTTATATTGGAATAAACATAAAAAATCATTTATGATTGGTGATAAAATAACTGTAATTGATAATGATGATTTAATAATTGATGATAAAAAATATAATGGAACACATGGATTATGGAGATTGTTAACTTATGAAAAGAAACCAGATAATAATTTATATACACAAGATGATTTAAATAATTATTCAAAAATTTTATGGGAAACTAATTCAATTTATAAAAATAATGATCCAAATAGTAAGAAACCAAAATCTAGTAAAGGTGATAAATATATTAATTTAATTAAACATATTTGGGAATTAAAAGGTGAAATTGAAGGTTCAGGAATCAGACAATATACAGAAAATAAAATTGAATATAGATTTATAGATGATTTAAATAAATTAGATAATATTATTAATTATATATATGCACAAGAAAAAGCTGGCAATAATAATTTTTTAAATGAAAAGAAAGCAATTAAAGACTTTATATCAAATAAATTAGATGAATTAATTGAAAAACCTGAAGGAATTAAGTATTTAAAAAGAATTTTGGCAAATATTTCATCACCATTATTAAAAGATGGATCAGGTATTTTAAATAATGTTATAAATAATTTACCTTTTGAATTACATGTACCTGGTTATCAATATCTAGGGCCTGGAACTAAGTTAAATAAAAGAGTAAAAAGAGGTGATCCTGGAATAAATGATTTAGATAAAGCTGCTAAAGAACATGATTTATTTTATAGAGATCATAAAGATACAAAATCTAGAAATGAAATAGCTGATAAAATTTTACAAGATAAAGCATGGGATATAGTAACATCAAATGATCATAGAATTGGTGAAAGATTAATTGCATTACCAACATCAGGTGCTATGTGGATGAAAAGAAAATTTGGTATGGGTTTAGAAGTAGGATTAAAATTTTAATAAAATTAATTATATTAATCTATATTATAAAAAACTATAAATTTTTTTCTTAATAAATGGAAAAAACAAATATAAACTTGACAGATAATCAAAAATCAAAAATAAAATTAGCATTTAAAAATAAAAAATCAGTTATAATTCAATTTAATATTGATCAATTTAATGAAAATGGAAAAGATATTATATTATTATCTAAAAGACAAATTAATAAACTAAATAAACATAAAAAATTAAATAAAGGATTAAGATTTGAATTTTAATATAATCAATTAAAAGAAATAAAAAATGGTGGATTACTAAAAGAAATTTTAGATTTTGCTGATAATATACCTATAGTTAAAAATTATACACCAAATGTTAGAAAGGGAGCAAAAGTAGTAAAAGAATCTATAATTCCTAAATTTAGAAATTTTGTTGATTGGTTAGATCATGAATTAAAAAATGTAGAAGGATCTGGTTTAGATAAAAAAACATTAAAATATATGAAACAAAATTATAAAAAAATTTTGAACCACTAACATTAGGTGAATTAGAAAAATTGTGTAAAAATATAAAATATTTTAGAGGTGTATTTATGAGAGATATATTACCTAATAAAATTAATAAATTTGAATTTGGAATTATAAATTTAGATTCATTTGATGGAAATGGAACTCATTGGGTTTGTTATTATAAAAAAGATAAAATTAAATATTATTTTGATTCATATGGAAATATAGTTAATAAACCACCAATAGAATTAGTTAAATATTTAGGAAAAGATAATATATTTTATAATGATAATCAAATTCAAAATTATAATGATCCACCAATTTGTGGTCATTTATGTATTTTTATATTAAATGAATTAAATAATAATAAAAAATTTGATAATATAATAAATAAATTAATCCTTAATAAATATGGATTCACAAAATATATTTGATCTGTTTGGAAGACAGATAAACATCCAATTAATATTAAAGAAGATTATATAAATTCTAAATTAAATATATTTTTTAATAATTTTAGTAAAAGTTTTAAAAGTCATGTAAAAAAGACTGAAAATCTAGTAAATGCTATTGGTTTATCAAAAAATTATATAAGTATTAATGGTAAAAGAATTGTTAATGTTAAACCAAGTATAAATAAATATGATGTTGTAATAAAATCAGAATTAGATGAAGTTTTAGATTCAATTATTAAAATTGGTAATGATCATTCAGAAACTAAAAAGGATTTAAATAAAATTACAGACTTTTTAATTAATATTGGAAAATATGTTGAAAATTTAGAAGAAAAATTAGAAAAAGAACTAAAATTTCTATTTGATGGAGTCAATGAATCCATAAAAGAATTAAATGCTGAAATAATACTAATTAAAGATGATATAGATAAATTACAATAATTATTTTATATAAATGGAGTTGATTTATTGTCTTAAATGTAAACAAAAAACTAATTCTAAAGATATTCAGATAATAAAATTGAAAAATATAAATGTAATTAAATCAAAATGTTGTATTTGTAATTCAAAGAAAAGTTGTTTTACAAAATTTTCTCCCTAATAAATGGCTCTATACAGTTCATTTGATTTATTCATTATCAGAAACCAAAATCAATTAAACAAAGATGATTGGGATGATATTTCTGAAAAATATGAGTTGAGTATTAATATGATGAGATTGTTTCAAAATAAATTAAATTGGCAAAAAATTGCTCAACATCAAAATTTAACTATAGATTTTATTACTGAATTCATAAATTATCAATTAAAAGATTATATTGATTTGATTTGTAAATATCAAGATTTAACTGAATATTTCATTCATGATTATGCATTTACATTAAATTGGGTAATTAATTTTAGAACATCAAAAAATATCAGCAAAATTTATACTTGATCATGCTACTGAAATTGAATATTTTAAAAGTAAAAATGAAATTGATACATAAAAATTATAAAATTTGACATCATAAAATTATAAAAATTTTACTTGTTTTAAAAAAGCTTTTGATTTAAAAAATTATCCTTAATAAATGGCTGATTACAAAAAATATGTAAATGATATTGAAAGAGCTGAATACAAAAATTTCTATCCATTATCTAAATTACATTTAAATGAACCTAATAAAAAAACTGATTTAATATAGATTTTGGAGATGGATTTTGTACTTCTAAATTTTAATTTTATATATCTGGTAAATTGACTAAATCTGATGGAAATGCATATGATAATGGTGCTAATATAAAATTAATTGATAATTTTGTTCCATTTTTATTTTCAAAATTGAAGTTAGAAAACATAATAAATTGATTGATGAAATTGAATATCCTGGTCTATTAAGTACAATTAAAGGTACTATAACTTATTCAAAATCAGAAATAAATCAGATAAATAATGGTTTTGAATCAAATTTTAAAAATAAATTTGAAGCAATTGGTAATTTATCTCATTTTGGATTAGGATTTTTTGAAAATGTAAATATTCCAATATACAAAGGAGGTTTTAATATAACATTTATTAGATCAGAAGATAATGATGCAATTTTTAGATGGAAAACTAAAAAGGCTGATGGATCTTATGATAATGCTACATTACCAACTGAAGGTAAAATAACAATTGATGAATTTTTTATTAGAGTTCCTATAATTGAATACAAAACAACAAGGTAAAATTCAATTAATTAATGAACTAAGCAAATTTGAAAAAGTAAATTTTCATTTTAATCATTGGCAATGCATTTGAACAAAAAAATATTAACAGGAAAGAATTTAAGTTTTGATATAACAAATATCTATAGAAATATTTATAATCCAAAATTTATTATAATTGGATTTCAAAAATCAAGAACAAATGATCAGTTATTTGATACTTCTAAATTTGATAGTATGTATGTAAAAAATATAAGAGTAAAACTAAATGGTCATTATTACCCTGATGAATTGGAAAATTTTGATATAAACAATGAAAAATTTAGAATTATGTATGAAATGTATCAAGATTACAAAAAAGTTTATTATAAGTAGTAAAATGTATTATAGTCCAACACAATTTCTAGATAATAGACCAATTTATGTAATTGATACTACAAAAAATCCAACAAATATTTCAAGTTCAAAAAATGATATTATTATTAATGCAGATTTTGATTATGATATAGTAGCTACTAGTAAAACAAATTGTTATATTATTATTGTATCTGAAAAATTACTTGAATATAATATAATCAAAAATGATATTACTGAAATTAATTAGAATGAATTATTACTATTTTAGTCAAATTTATTGAAAAAATACTACTAAAATTTTAAATTACCTTATGAAAAGTCGACTATTAATTTTATTTAAAAAATACTTATAAAATGTGATAATTTTACTTGTTTTTAAAAAAATTTTATTTTGTAGAAAAATTTAGGCATATTTGTTAAAAATTTCATTAAAATTGCATATTTTTTAAGACAATTTGACAAAAGCTGAAAATTGGCCAAAAAATGGCAAAAATATTGCATAATTGTATTAAAAAACTGTGAAATTTGTTTGATTTTTGATTGGCTCCAAAAGTGTCCTAGAAGTAACATGATACTATCTACTTATATATATATATATATATATAACTTGTTGATATCACAATAAAAATGTTCTTTTATCTTAAAATTTCACTTCATAAGACTTAATGCAATTTTATGGAACTTGATTTATATTAAATGACTTGAAAGTAAGTGACTGAGGCAAACACTACAAATAAAACAGCATTAGTGTCTCTTAAATGCTTTCTGACAACAAGTATTACTTTAAAATCTTCGTAACTGTCAAATAACGCATTCACAACTATTCCTTGGATACAGGTAGGAAAATGACAGCTAAGATAATTTATCAAATCCTGCTTATGGCAATGAATCATTCCCTATTGTTTATCATATTCAGAAATTATTATTCATTTTAATACCTTGCATGTGCTTGCAACTTGCAATTGCCAACGATCTTCTTGAGGGTTAGGTTTATCCAAGTTGTTAGTACAGTTCATAAGGTTTTGTGTTCAGATTTGAATGGTTTACTCACCACATCAATTAACTGAGAAAGTTTGAGCTTGATTTTAACTGTGAGCGCGTCTGAGACGTTGACGACTGGACGCACGAGTTTGTTGTAGTTGGACAGTAGGTCGTCGTATAAACGCTTGGCGTCGGGGTTGCAGCAGCATCCTGCAACCAAACGCCAAATCAAACACTAAACTCACATAGTCATTCTGTGCGAACAATACTAAAAACAGGTTGTTTCCATAGAACTTACCCCCTGTGAAATAAAAGTGGGTCGGGGTTGGGTGAGTTGGTATCGTAAGGCGCCGACACACTACCGGACTATCCACTAGACCGTACATCGGACCGTACATCAGATCGAGCATCGAACCGAACATTGCACTGGGCAGGGAGGTAAATTTACTCCGAACGTTTCCCCGAACAAGACATCGGACCGAGCATCGTACCGGACAAATTCACCGAGAGAGGTGAACGAAGGTTTTATATAAATATATATATATATATATATATATATATATATATATATATAGAGAGAGAGAGAGAGAGAGAGAGAGAGAGAGAGAGAGAGAGAGAGAGAGGGTGGGGGGGTGATAGCGTGAGTGAGTGAGAGTGCTAGAGGATGCGGTGGAGGGGGTCCATTGGTTTAAATTCGAGCGTTCGGGGAGACATTCGGAGCAAAATGATCCTGACACACTACCATACATCGGACCGTACACCGAACCGATCTTTTCTTTGATGTTTCGCCATAAAACCTCCAGAGCGCTCGGTACGATTCTCGGTCCGGTGCTCTGTTCGATGCTCTGTCCGGTGCTAAGTCCGGTAGTGTGTCGCCGCCTTAATGGTTAGCCCGCCGGACTTCGGGACCATGGCAGCGATGTTTTGTTTTTGAATCCGCGTTCTACCAGTGGATTTTATCAGTACCATTCACCTTGTACTGTAGCGGCTCACCCCTTATTTTGTCTAATATGATAGGAGGATATCATGGATCAACCTCCTATAAACGTGTTTACTTCAGCAATTAAGTTTTTACGGTTACCCACAGCGGGATATGAGTAATTTGCATTGGCCAATGTCCTAATGAAATGCTCATTAGTATTACACAATATCTGCATCGTAGGATAAGTGAAGCGTTCGGTCTTTGTCGATTTTAGCATTGAGTGTAACAGTCCGTCACCAAACTTTATAATTTGAATAATTGGGTCAAAATAATCAAAAAGTTTGTTATGATGATAATTTATGACCTAATATGCATATGTACAGAGATATTCGCCATTTTATTTTTCCACTTAGGCCTAATAATTTTTATGTCGGTGACGGATTGAAGTAGGAACTTCATTTTTGGGACCTTTATAATAACAATGCCCATTTACAGAATAAAAAATATTTTTTCTAATGTATATTTTCAAAATGACGGCATTTTCAATTTTTAATCTCAAAAATCTTAATACTGGTATTTTTATCCAAATTCTAGTAGAAAAAAAGTTAAAGTTTTAACTATCTAACCAATGATATCAAGTTTTTAAGGATCTGCCAATAAATAACGGATTTATTGTAATTTTTCAGCAGAGAAACGTTGAATTTTCATTCGAATTAATGCAAATTAAGGCTATGTTCATAGAAAAATCACAATAACAAATGGTATCATTAGTTAGATAATTAAATGTATCAAAATTTTTGTGTTTTGAAAAATGTTGATAAAATTGACTGGTTTTAAGATATTTGAGCTTACAAGATTAAAATGTCCGCCACTTTGAAAATATACATCGGAAATAATCGTTTAACTGTGGTAATGGAAGTTGGTATTATAAAGGTCCATGCTAAATATGAAATTCCTGCATCAATCCGTCACCGAAAAAAATTATTAAGGGGGAAAATTACGGATATCTGGGTAAATATGCATATAACAACATACCTTCATATAGACTCCTTTGCTTATTTTGACCCAATTAACCCATATTACGAGGTTTGGTGACGTACTTTAAGGACACCTGTATATTGACCGATTTTGTGACTGTATCTCGTGTAATGGTAGGTTTTTGGCCATATTCGTTTCAACATTTCCTACTTACACTGACTATCAATATCAAAAATTAAAATAATTTTTATCTCAGTAAAAATTTTAAAAAAATTGTATTAATCGAAAATTCAGAGTGACATATGTATTGAGATTCATATTTCATTTTGTAGGAAAAAGTATTTGACTAATTCATTGCTGTGTGAAAATAAATCATTTAAAAAGGTGACATAAAATACACACATTTTTAGCGTGTGGTGTGGAAATATTTTCAAAAATAACTATTATAATATACCAAATCTAGGCTAATGAAAGGTTATAGGGGTTGTACCCTGGCAGAGCAGCCAACACATCCATACAGTTACAGGTAATTACATGGTCCAATTAGTGTGTCAGCAGAGCGGCTAATTTCCTGTCTGGGAACTAACAGTTGGCAAACCTGCTGTAGTAAATTAGAACATCACTGGATGTTGCAAGATTTATGGAATCTGCCACATCAAGTGCCAGATAATTACAGTATAATATAGCCACAGAGCAATGAATAATTAAAAATTTATTAAGTTAATTAAAACTGAGTATAAGTACTGTCAATAATGAGATCCAACAATAAAATCATTCAATGGGAACGAATTTTTTTTTTATATCTCGTCAAGTTATTTTCTTATTTAAAAGTACATACTACAAACCCGTCGTGATGAAAATGTTTTCAATGACAAATGTCTTGTGTAAAATGCGCTCATAATAGTTATGTCTTTAAAAATTGTATGAAAAATAAAGCTATTGAAATCTGGATTAGATCAGGTAGTCTTAGTTTAATATGAACTTTAAAGATTGACTCAAACCCTACAGTTACGCGTTGGCAAACTGATAAGTTTAGAAACACTTGTATGAGTTGCCTTATGAGTTTTCGAGATGTGGCGAACTTTCAATTTGGTTTTAAGGTTTAATCTTTCGCTTTTTCATTATTTTTTATCTTGTGATTCCCTTTGCATTCGTTGAATAACCGGCCAGATAGTTCTTATATACACTGAGCTTTAAAAAAATGAATATTATGAACGGATAAATTAATAACCATTGTTACTTCAATCGATATTAACGTTTGTCCCTACAAACGAGAGACTATAGCATCTCATTTCAATTGTATAAAAACATTACACGCAATCTCAACAGTATTGGTAACACTTTTACATATATTGGAAAAATCACACTAAAAATGTATTTAACTAGATCAGCTAATGGTTTTTCGTAGTTCTCTAATACCACATTCAAAAATATTCCCTCCGCTCAGTTAAACAAATCATTCATGAAAATACACAAAACGAAGGCTTGCATTGTTATAAATAAAAATGTTTTGATATTTAAATTAATTAATGAATTATTTTGTTTTAGATAAAAAGATAAGAAAATCACGTCGATTGATGACTTCTCAAGATTCGTACTTGCGATCTAATAAAAATACATTTTCTTTACTTTTATATTAAATGCTGTTATTTATTTTTTTATATTTTTATTGTTGTTCTTGTTGTTATTGTTATTACAGTTTTTATTATCTCTATTTTTGTGTAGCTATATCACTGTTATATACTCGCAAGATTACTATTTTTTGTGTTTATTGTGTTTTGATATATTTTATTCATATTTTATCTTACATATTCAGTTAACAGTATTTTGATTTGTTCTACAATGGTTGTTGTTCTATTTTTTTGTGTAAGTTTTCTAGCTTTTTAGGGTAAGGATATATCTATTACTGACTCTATGTTATATAAGTATAAATATTTTGAAATTTTTGGAGCTGCAGACAAGCCTAAAGAGGCTTTTGCAGCAATGCTAAAATACACATGTTTGTAACCTTTTGGTATTTTCTCCAAATAAATAAACAAATAAATATTAAAGGGAGGAGCAGAGAATAAAAAAAAATCAATTAATTAATTAGGTGATAATGTACGGACTTAAGTGAACGAATATTATTAGGAACTCATGGTCCTTTCTATCCGCTAAAAAAAAATTTGTTACATATGCAGTTAACATTTAGTAGTTAACGT
>JAQYXR010001252.1:0-37304 GCA_030545055.2 Neoaliturus tenellus | reverse complement strand
ATAAAATCTTGCTTTAAGTTTTAAACAACATTATAAGCGTTTATACTGTGTTCATATCAATCTACCAAATATGTTTATATATATTAAACACAATTGTGGTTTTCACTTTTAACACTAAATTGAAAAGTTCTAATTGGGCTTAACCCATAAAAATGTTGCTACTTAAAGGTAGTCTCGTTTTTGTGCTACCTTTGATGTACTAATTTTATAAATAAAATTTTGATTTAGGTTTTTAAACACGTTTAAATGATTTTTAAGGTCAAACAACCCAATATGTTTATATATGTAAATTCCTAATAAAACCTTAAGGTTATTTTGTAACTTCCATTTCGCTTTAAACCCACATTAATGTTGCTATTTTAAGGTAGCACCATTTTGGTGCTACTCTTGATGTGCTATTTTTTATACATAAAGTTTTGTTTCAAAAATTTAAACAACACTTTAAAGAATAGATTTTAGGTCAAACTACTAGATATATTATCATGTATTTAAATTCTTAACAAACTAGTTTTCACCTTAAAGGTGACTTAGAAGTTAAACTTGGGCTTAACCCATATAAATGGTGCTACCTAAAGGTGCCACCTTGTAAAATATATCTACAAGTTTTTTAAGCAACTATTTTATGTACCGTTTTTTTTAGTCAGAACTAGCATATATACATATGCGTGTGTGCGTGTGTAAATTCTTAACCAAACATTAGTTTTAACCTTAAAAGTGATAAAGTAACCCTCTTTTGGCAGAAAGGGTAGCATCGTTTTGATGCTACCTTTAAGGTCCTATTTAATAGTGTTTTTTTTTAATATGTAATATGTTTTTAAATATGTTAGTAAAACATAAAGCATATTGTGTTGGTATATAATTCTGATATATATTTGTTTTTTTTTTTTTTTTTTTTTTTTTTACAAGAAAAGTTTTAAATGTAATGTACAATTGTGTATGTCCTTTAGTATTCCTCTACTGCGCATGCGCAGAAGGTTTTTCTCCATTCTCCGTTGGGTATAAAAGCAGCTCGTTTAACCATGTCTTTCATTATTTGGCGAACTTTTGCCGAGTGAACATCTTTTTCACAACTCCGGTTTTTTCGGATATTTAAAAGGTGTATGATAATTTTAATATTCAATTAATATTTAAATTAAATAGATAACAAATTACTTTAGCATGTCTGCACTGCAATGTTACATGTTTGATAATAAACCTGTAGCTGTCTTATTTGATCGTGAAAACAATCCATGGTTTAAGGCTAATGATATATCAGAGATTCTAGAATACAAAAGACCACGGAAAGCAATAAATGATCTAGTTAAAGAAAAATATAAAAAGTTATTTAAGGATATAGATGGAACTAGTTCAGTGTTACCCTCTAACTTTCAAAAAAGTACCACATTCATCAATGAACCAGGTTTATATTCCTTAATTTTATCGTCTAAGATGAGATTAGCTAAACGCTTTCAAGATTGGGTGTTCGAAGAAATCCTCCCATCAATTCGCAAGTATGGAGAATATAGAATTAAAAAAGAAAACCTTGAGTTGACTCACTCTTTACATAAAGTGTTGGCAAATAATCAAAAACTAATTGAAACGTTAATTAATCAAATACCTAAAGTTGCTGTTATACCTGATAATATGGATTTAAAACATATCTTTTGTGTATTGGAAAAAGACACATACTATGAAAAGTATGGAGTAATGGAGTATAAGTGCATTCGTACAGAAAGAAGACGATATAAAAGAGCGCTAAAGAGAGCTAAGAAAGATGGTTTTGTACCAAGTTTTTCAAGATATCCTGTGCCAAACAGTATAAATATCTTAAATAAAGCTAAAGAGGTTATGCATAGTTATGGTATGCATTATGAATCTTCATTAAATAACATATTGACCTCTCATAATTTTGTAAATATTGTAAAAATTGTTCTTAATGAATAAACTGTATGAGTGTATGTGTGAATGTGGAACTTATTAGATTGAGAAGTTAAAGCTATTACTTTAGCTACTCCTTTGAAAAGTCTGGGGTGAGTGAAGGTCACTGGCGCGGTTGACTAAAAGACCCGTAAACCATGTGTGTGTGTGTGTGTGTGTGTGTGTGTGTGTGTGTGTGTGTGTGTGTGTGTGTGTGTGTGTGTGTGTGTGTGTGTGTGTGTGTGTGTGAATGTGTGGAAAATGACGTACATCCACCTCCCCGTGGTATTTTCTGGGTAACGCTAAGAGGTGTACATCTAATATTTTTATAACCCACGTGGACCAGTTAATGTAATAAAAGAAGGTTTGAAGCTAAAAATACACTAAACACTAATCTTAAGACCTATATGAACTATTATAAAAGAAACTTAGCATAAAAGTGGTTATCTTTCAAGAAATCAATTATACAAATAATAGTTAAATCGCTTTAAAACACTCTGAAACGTAAAAAGCCAAGACCTTAGGTTGAAATAACAAAAAATTAAATTATACCTATAGTCACTCGGGACTTAGAGAAGTATTCTATCAGTAAACTCGCAAATTTTAGTGAAAATTGTTAGTTTTACAAATTTTTAAAATCGTCTTAAACGATCTAAGACACGCTGAAACATGTAAATCCGAAATCCCAGACTGAAATATTGAATAATAAAAAAGTTTGGTTTTGTATGGCCAACCGGGACTCTAACAAATTTACTAACACCCAGCGTAAAAATGACTATCTTTTAAGAAATCAATTTTTCAATAAATAGCTAGATCGCTTTAATACACTCTGAAACGCGAAAAGCCAAGACCTTAGGTTGAAATAACGAAAACTTAACTTTTACCTATAGTCACTCCTGACAGAAATATTCTATCAGTCAACTCGCAAATTTTAGTAAAAAATGTTAAAGTTTTTCAAATTTTTAAGATAAGCTTAAACACTCTAAAATACGCTGAAACATGTAAATCCGAAGTCCCAGACTGAAATATTGAATAATAAAAAAGTTTGGTTTTGTATAGACAATCGGGACTCTAACAAATTTACCAACACCCAGCGTAAAAATGACTATCTTTTAAGAAATCAATTTTTCAATTAATAGCTAGATCGCTTTAATACACTCTGAAACGCGAAAAGCCAAGACCTTAGGTTGAAATAACGAAAACTTAAATTTTACCTATAGTCACTCCTGACAGAAATATTCTATCAGTCAACTCGCAAATTTTAGTAAAAAATGTTAGTTTTTCAAATTTTTAAGATAAGCCTAAACACTCTAAAATACGCTGAAACATGTAAATCCGAAATCCCAGACTGAAATATTGAATAATAAAAAAGTTTGGTTTTGTATGGACAATCGGGACTCTAACAAATTTACCAACAAACAGCGTAAAAATGACAATCTTTTAAGAAATCAATTTTACAATTAATAGCTAGATTGCTTTAATACACTCTGAAACGCGAAAAGCCAAGACCTTAGGTTGAAATAACGAAAACTTAAATTTTACCTATTGTCACTCCTGACATAGAAATATTCTATCAGTCAACTCGCCAATTTTAGTATAAAAATGTTAAAGTTTTTCAAATTTTTAAGATAAGCTTAAACACTCTAAAATACGCTGAAACATGTAAATCCGAAGTCCCAGACTGAAATATTGAATAATGAAAAAGTTTGGTTTTTGTATGGACAATCGGGACTAACAAATTTACCAACACCCAGCGTAAAAATGACTATCTTTTAAGAAATAAATTTTACAATTAATAGCTAGATTGCTTTAATACACTCTGAAACGCGAAAAGCCAAGACCTTAGGTTGAAATAACGAAAACTTAAATTTTACCTATAGTCACTCCTGACAGAAATATTCTATCAGTCAACTCGCAAATTTTAGTAAAAAATGTTAAAAGTTTTTCAAATTTTTAAGATAAGCTTAAACACTCTAAAATACGCTGAAACATGTAAATCCGAAGTCCCAGACTGAAATATTGAATAATAAAAAAGTTTGGTTTTGTATAGACAATCGGGACTCTAACAAATTTACCAACACCCAGCGTAAAAATGACTATCTTTTAAGAAATCAATTTTACAATTAATAGCTAGATTGCTTTAATACACTCTGAAACGCGAAAAGCCAAGACCTTAGGTTGAAATAACGAAAACTTAAATTTTACCTATAGTCACTCCTGACAGAAATATTCTATCAGTCAACTCGCAAATTTTAGTAAAAAATGTTAGTTTTTCAAATTTTTAAGATAAGCTTAAACACTCTAAAATACGCTGAAACATGTAAATCCGAAGTCCCAGACTGAAATATTGAATAATAAAAAAGTTTGGTTTTGTATGGACAATCGGGACTAACAAATTTACCAACACCCAGCGTAAAAATGACTATCTTTTAAGAAATCAATTTTACAATTAATAGCTAGATTGCTTTAATACACTCTGAAACGCGAAAAGCCAAGACCTTAGGTTGAAATAACGAAAACTTAAATTTTACCTATAGTCACTCCTGACATAGAAATATTCTATCAGTCAACTCGCAAATTTTAGTATAAAATGTTAAAGTTTTTCAAAATTTAAGATAAGCTTAAACACTCTAAAATACGCTGAAACATGTAAATCCGAAATCCCAGACTGAAATATTGAATAATAAAAAAGTTTGGTTTTGTATGGCCAACCGGGACTAACAAATTTACCAACACCCAGCGTAAAAATGACTATCTTTTAAGAAATCAATTTTTCAATTAATAGCTAGATCGCTTTAATACACTCTGAAACGCGAAAAGCCAAGACCTTAGGTTGAAATAACGAAAACTTAAATTTTACCTATAGTCACTCCTGACAGAAATATTCTATCAGTCAACTCGCAAATTTTAGTAAAAAATGTTAAAAGTTTTTCAAATTTTTAAGATAAGCTTAAACACTCTAAAATACGCTGAAACATGTAAATCCGAAGTCCCAGACTGAAATATTGAATAATAAAAAAGTTTGGTTTTGTATGGACAATCGGGACTAACAAATTTACCAACACCCAGCGTAAAAATGACTTTCTTTTAAGAAA
This sequence comes from Neoaliturus tenellus, assembly GCA_030545055.2. Taxonomy (NCBI): domain Eukaryota; kingdom Metazoa; phylum Arthropoda; class Insecta; order Hemiptera; family Cicadellidae; genus Neoaliturus; species Neoaliturus tenellus. The sequence goes on along the minus strand of JAQYXR010001252.1, from coordinate 32,313 downwards.
TCAATTTTACAATTAATAGCTAGATCGCTTTAATACACTCTGAAACGCGAAAAGCCAAGACCTTAGGTTGAAATAACGAAAACTTAAATTTTACCTATAGTCACTCCTGACAGAAATATTCTATCAGTCAACTCGCAAATTTTAGTAAAAAATGTTAAAGTTTTTCAAATTTTTAAGATAAGCCTAAACACTCCAAAATACGCTGAAACATGTAAATCCGAAATCACAGACTGAAATATTGAATAATAAAAAAGTTTGGTTTTGTATGGGCAATCAGGACTCTAACAAATTTACCAACACCCAGCGTAAAAATGACTATCTTTTAAGAAATCAATTTTTCAATTAATAGCTAGATTGCTTTAATACACTCTGAAACGCGAAAAGCCAAGACCTTAGGTAGAAATAACGAAAACTTAAATTTTACCTATAGTCACTCCTGACAGAAATATTCTATCAGTCAACTCGCAAATTTTAGTAAAAAATGTTAAAGTTTTTCAAATTTTTAAGATAAGCCTAAACACTCTAAAATACGCTGAAACATGTAAATCCGAAATCCCAGACTGAAATATTGAATAATAAAAAAGTTTGGTTTTGTATGGGCAATCAGGACTCTAACAAATTTACCAACACCCAGCGTAAAAATGACTATCTTTTAAGAAATCAATTTTTCAATTAATAGCTAGATCGCTTTAATACACTCTGAAACGCGAAAAGCCAAGACCTTAGGTTGAAATAACGAAAACTTAAATTTTACCTATAGTCACTCCTGACAGAAATATTCTATCAGTCAACTCGCAAATTTTAGTAAAAAATGTTAAAAGTTTTTCAAATTTTTAAGATAAGCTTAAACACTCTAAAATACGCTGAAACATGTAAATCCGAAGTCCCAGACTGAAATATTGAATAATAAAAAAGTTTGGTTTTTGTATGGACAATCGGGACTAACAAATTTACCAACACCCAGCGTAAAAATGACTATCTTTTAAGAAATCAATTTTACAATTAATAGCTAAATCGCTTTGATACACTCTGAAACGCGAAAAGCCAAGACCTTAGGTTGAAATAACGAAAATTTGAATTTTACCTATAGTCACTCCTGACATAGAAATATTCTATCAGTCAACTCGCAAATTTTAGTTTAAAAATGTTAAAGTTTTTCAAATTTTTAAGATAAGCTTAAACACTCTAAAATACGCTGAAACATGTAAATCCGAAATCCCAGACTGATATATTGAATAATAAAAAAGTTTGGTTTTGTATGGGCAATCGGGACTCTAACAAATTTACCAACACCCAGCGTAAAAATGACTATCTTTTAAGAAATCAATTTTACAATTAATAGCTAAATTGCTTTAATACACTCTGAAACGCGAAAAGCCAAGACCTTAGGTTGAAATAATGAAAAACTAAATTTTACATATAGTCACAATTGTTAAAGTCCCCAAGGTCATCGCAATTCCCCCCACCACTTTCCTTATACCTAGGTTACCCGGAGCCGTACGATCAGTCGCTCTGCGACTGTCGTGGGGTGCACACTGGTGTCGGCACTCTGCTCTACGGTGTTAAGTTAAAGTTTAGGATTTATCATGTACAACAATAAAAACTTAGCAAATTATAACATTTTAGCCAGTTCAATTTACCACACTTACACTTATTTGGCAAAAACATAAAACTGTTGTACCATGAGTAAATTTTTCTAAGTGTTGGTTCAAACCTGGGGTACTTCTGTTGAGATGAAAACTTTAACTCTAATCGTACGAAGAGTAAATATTTCTAAGTGTTTGCTCAAACCTTTAGGTAGCTCAACGCGCGGGGACGGGCTGCGAGCCGGCTGTGGCCGGGCCGCCTTATATCCCCACCGGGGTGGTCACGCCCAGGATATCAGGGGTGTGGGAGGGGGTGGGGGTGGGGGTGGGGGGGTGGGGTGGGGGGGGGGTCACTTCTCGTCCGGAGCAAAAAACTTTTTGGTCAAGGTCAAAAATTTTTTCGAAAAAAATTTCGGGGGGGGGTCACTTTTTGTCCGGAGCAAAAAACTTTTTGGTCAAGGTCAAAAATTTTTTTCGAAAAAAAAGTTCGGGGGGGGGGGGTCGCCAAACTTTTCGCCGGGGGGGGGGGGTTCAAGTTGGTCAAGGTCACCCACAACACTTCTACTCTAAGTGTTGGCTATACCCCCACCACAACTGAGTCCCTAGGCTGCACAACACCGCTCCGCCAGTACGTCTCCGGCTTCCATGCGGTGCGTCTCGCTGTTCTCCAACTCTCTATATGTAAGTATTTTTACAAGTTTTGAATCTAGGTCACTTCACTTTAACTCTGGGACAATATCGACTTGTGGTATTTCAGTGTTTTCACTCAAGGTCACCACACTTTAACTCTGCTGTTCTCCAACTCTCTATATGTAAGTATTTTTACAAGTTTTGAATCTAGGTCACTTCACTTTAACTCTGGGACAATATCGACTTGTGGTATTTCAGTGTTTTTACTCAAGGTCATCACACTTTAACTCTGAGACTGCATCAACTTGTATTATTTATGTGTTTTGACTCAAGGTTACCACACTTTAACTTTGGGGTGGTATCAACTTGTAGTATTTCTATGTTTTGACTCAAGGTCATCACACTTTAACTCTGGGGCAATATCGACTTGTAGTACTTCAGTATTTTAACTCAAGGTCACCAAACTTTAACTCTGAGACTGCAGCAACTTGTATTATTTCTGTGTTTTGACTCAAGGTCATCACACTTTAACTCTGGGATGATTTTGACTTGTAGTATTTCTGTGTTTTGACTCAAGGTCACCACACTTTAACTCTGGGACGGGATGGACTTGTAGTATTTCTGTGTTTTCACTCAAGGTCATCACACTTTAACTCTGGGGTAATTTCAACTTATAGTATTTCAGTGTTTTAACTCAAGGTCACCACACTTTAACTCTGGGACGGTATCAACTTGTAGTATTTCTATGTTTTTACTCAAGGTCATCACACTTTAACATGTAACTTTAAGGTAGCACCGAAACGGTGCTACCCGGCTTGACATTTTCAAGTTTCCCAAGGTCATCGCAGTTCCCCCACCACTTCCCATATACCTAGAGTGCGCGGGGCCGGACAGTCAGTCGCTCGGTGTCTATCGTAGGGTGCGCATCGCGGTTGCAGTAATGGTGAAACGCGGGAGTTGTATCGGTTCAAGGTCACTCGAGCGGTGTCACATGACGGTTTAGGCAGAGTCACGTTGCAAACTTTGAGTTCCCTCGGCACTTTTGCTGTTTCTCGTCTAATTTCGCTCCAAGTCGTCAAGGTCATTGAAACCTGACTGAAACTCGGAGCGTAGTGCGAGAAACAGCAAAAGTGCCGAAAAATTTTAGGTTTCGGCGTGACCTTGACCTTTGTGACATCGATGACGTCATAATGGTGACGTAAGGGGTGATGACGTCATCGCCACGTCATTTCTGCAACGTCATGGGTGTGACGTCACAGAATGACGTAATTGGTGATGACGTCATCGATTGCGTCATTGGTGACGTCATCGATGACGTCATCGGTGAGGTCATTGACCTCGATGACGTCATCGCTCGGGTGACCTTGAACTGAGCCAGCTCCCGCGTTTCTCCACTACTTTCGTACTTATCTAAGTGGACTTTCAGACTCAAAATGTTGTACGCATAAATTTTATGCTTTTATTACTAATTTGATTTCAATGAAATTCTCAGGTTGGATTTCAAGTATTTAAACTAGGTAATAAACTATAATCGAGCAACTATTTTTAAGTATTCAAAAAGATTACTTTCCGTAAGTTGTGATAGAATTTTAGTTGTTTTTTGACTAATGTAGTTGCTATGATCAGTTTATTTTCCCCTAAACTGAGTTGTCCCCTCAGCTGAGTTGTCGCTGTCTACTGAAGACAACATAAACTTTTCAGATTTGTTTATATCTTCTCGCCGTCATGTTAACGTTTTTAAATAAAATTTAATTGATATTTTGACAGACCTATTGGTTAAATTATATAGAACAACACCGATATATACTTGTCGAAGTTATAAATTATGCCAAAAGATAGGCATGTTGTGGAATGAATTGCTGTCGCATGGAATTATGCGATTAACTAATTTATGGGATTCAACGAATATTTGGGAAAAAGATTTAATTGAACAACTAATTAGAATGTGTTGTGCCATGTAGCCTATGTGTAAGGTAACAAAATATGCATGAAGTGTTAAGTAAGCGTATACATTCTACATTACTTGATTTTAAATAATTTTCAATCATAGATTTTAAATTGTATTGCTTTTGTTTTTGCTCTACAATCTATTTACATTTAATATTATATAAGCATAATTATTATTAAGTTACTTGCTTGTTTTGAGGTCTTAACCAAAATCATTGTTTGTTTGCATTTATTTATCGGCTAGGCCTAGGATGTACAGTAGTAGAACCTCGATATTTTGACATTTTGTGGACCTAGAGATTGTCGAACTATCGAAATGTCGAACTATAGAGAGTATAAGGGAAATTTTAAAACTGGGAGTATAAAAATATTGATTTGAATTCAGGAAACACTAAATTTCAATGAACCCATAACTTAATTGAACTTTAACACAATCAACTTACAAATCATTTGCCACTTTGTTTACATTTTCACTTTTGTCAGTCTCCAACATGGGCCCTATCGGTCATTATTAACATGTTAAGTTATCATGGACAGTGTCAAACTATAAGAAGTGTCGAACTATCGAGGTTCTACTGTATTTACAAATTACTGTACCGTATCCAAGTTATATGTTTCAAAATTACTTTTGGGCAAACTCCGGTTACATTGGAACATCGTATTTGCTGTACATATCCTTACTTGAAGAATCCATTAAGTGATGAAAGGAATGAATCCAGTACAATAGGAAAAAACAACTTTTTGATTTGTACTTGGCAGCATTTATGTGGCACCATCTTAAAGCTAATAAAGTCTGCATCTTCTCGCAGTTAAGATGTGTAGCCGAGAATTGCAAATATTATGCGGCATTAGTCAAAATTAACTTAGTTTGTTTGTTGTAACTTCAGCTTTAGCTAGGCCTACTTGTTTGAAATATAGGCCTATAGTGTTATATTGGTGAAAGGTATTGTCATTTATCTTAGAATGAAACTATATCAGGTTTTTAAAATCGTAATGGTATCGTTTGATTTTAGTTTTGATTAAATAGCAATATTATTGCAAAATCAAAATTTCAACCATCAATAACAACATAACGGAGTTTCGCCAAAATAATCTTGGACGTAGAGAATAATAGTATGGAATACCAACGTCCTATTTTTTATACTTATTATTCATAGTTGGTTGGCTACAATTTGCCATTGAATAGTAGTATATTTCACTATTCTAATTTTAAAATCACCACTTAATTAAATTTCATCTTTTCTGGTGTAACCTAAAATATTTCACGACGTCTAACATTACGCATAAAAGCCAAATGCCTAAACCTCATCGCTCCTTTCCTATTAATACTATAATTTTATTTAAGGCTTAAAATTTATATAAACCGGAATATCATTGCCAGTCACTAATTTCCATAACAACATGTATGAGGATTTAAATACAATAATAAGTGTTTTTTGACCGAGAGCAGGCAAAAAAAATTTCCGAGTTACGAACTATATTTTTCATCACACTACACAATTTAATAAATTCTAAACAAGTGAACAAAATATTATTTTCGTTCATAACAAACAAAACATAACCTCAACTAACCTAGCGAGATGTACTGCTTGTGTTTCTGATGGCTAGGCAACCACTTCACATCAGCTAAGGCCACCAAAACTAGAATACTCTAACGGTAGGTGACATCTACAATTGATTCCAGGGGAAAAGCACCATTTGCCCATGTAGGCCCTATATATTTGACAGTTGCTGTCAGCTGAACGACCAACTGTCACTGATTTGTTATTTGTTGTTGTTGTCGCCTACCTTATTATGTTCTAGGCCGGAAAATTTTGCCGGCCTAGGCCGAGAAAACAGGTGTTTTGTTGGTAGAATTGAGGGTCGAAAACAGGTGAAATCGATGTAGTGTGATGAAAAAGTATTTGAATTTAACCATTGGCTCGTCTTCCACAAGCGGATTAATACTTCAATTGTTGCAAATTTTTACCTATTGATGTTAAGGGGAGGATGGATATAACACAAAATGTTATCATGGGTAATATTGTTGTATAACACATAATTGTGAAAAGCTTCACAATAAAACACAAATTATAATAACATGATAAAAATTGTATCAACCAAGACATAACTGAAAACAACTGAGCCACACATATTTTAGATGCAATAAAATTATAATTCATTATTCTATTTTGAAATCATATATTTGTACCAGAACCAGATATAAATATTCATGGTTTCTTGTCGCTTTTCTTAAATTGACTTCTAGTCTAGTTAAATTATGGTTTAACCCGGAAGTAATTGCAAACTAATATATTTTGACAGTTTCTTATGTAAAATTACCTGAGAAAAACTATAGTGAAAAGTCTACCACTCTCCGACGATGCGCTCGTTCGCTATGGCCATTTTTTCAAAATGGCGGCTGTAGTTTTATAAGATATTCAAAAAATACTGTAGTTCAAAAGATATTCAGCAGAAACTTATCGAACTACAGTTGACATTTTGAAAAAAAAAAAAATTGGCCATAGCGTTCGAGCGCAGCGTCGGAGAGTGGTAGACTTTTCAACATTGTTTTTCTCAGGTAATTTTACATAAGAATCGGTCAAAATATATTAGTTTGCAATTAATTACTTCCGGGTTCAGCTATTTTTTTAGCTAATTTTACTAGACTATTCTCAAACTGGTTGGAAGGCATGTGAACTCACAGGGCCGGGTAGCAGAGTGGTTGTAGTGTTATTCTTTGAATGTGGATTTTTCCCTGTTTGGTCTTGAGAAAAGTTATTAGTATTTTATTTGTTCGAAATTGGAACCATCTGCCATTAGTTGTTTGACAATTATTAACAAATAAATCTGTGTAAAGAATCAGCTGGTCTTGTAAAATAACAAAGCTATGCAAAGCATCGCGCCTATTATACGCTCATCCTTTATTCATATTCATGTCAAAAAATGCCGGTAGCATTGGCGGCATATAAAGTGATAAAGTGTTATATTTTAAAATGATGTCTCACTGGGCTCAAACCTATGTTCATGAAAAATAAATTTTCGTCTCATGATTGTAGAAATGTTTGCATCCTCTTATTATGTTTGTGTTTCCATCCACAGTGAGTTTTACTCTTGGCGAGGTTTTTATTTCTTATTCACTTGCACCGGCTGCCCTTAGTCATTGAACTATTAATTAATTACCTTGACAAATGAATGAGCTGCTATTTGTCAGTAACAAAGCTACACTCACCTCATCCATCACAATCATAACACTCAAGAAATCTAGAATGAGAAGGTTTTGTTCTACATATTCATTACACTCACCCTCCAGTCATACCCACTTCAAAACATGCATCACAGAGTTCGTCAGTGTTTCAAGAAATGTACAGTAATGTAATATTAGGCAGAAAACAGGGTACAAAGAAGGATAATCATAAATTTGAGGTAAGTTCATACTGACCTTTAATTGCATATAAATATAAAAAAAATGAGATTCATAATCATTACAGTTAATTAAAACTAAGAGGTGACATATTTACACAGAGGGAGGGATCCTGGTATCACAGTTGGGTTAATGGTATCCATGTCCATGGGGCGCCCAGCCGGCGTGGGAGTGAGCGGCTTGCGCCACGGCGGCCAGATGCGCTCCCTTGGTGGCGGCCACCTCGTGGGTGTCGGCCAGGTAGCCTGAGGGGAGGACCACAGGCTTGGCGATGGGTCCGTGGTAGGGAGCGCCACCGTAGCCAGCTCCGTAACCGGCTCCGTAACCGGCTCCGGCACCAGCGTAACCGGCACCAGCGTAACCGGCACCAGCGTAACCGGCACCAGCGTAACCACCATGAGCTCCGGCGCCGTAGCCTCCAGCGTAGGATCCGTCGTAGTCACCACCGTACCCGGCGGCGTGGCTGGTAGCCTTGGCCTTGGCGAGGGCCGCGAGATGCGCTCCCTTGGCAGCTGCTACTTCGTGGGTGTCGGCGATGTGCCCGTCAGGGAGGACGACCGGGACGGCGAGGGGTCCGTGGTACTTGGGTCCGTCGTAGGCTCCGTGTCCGGCGGCTCCGGCATATCCAGCACCAGCGTATCCGGCTTCGGCATGTCCGGCCCCAGCGTATCCGGCACCACCGTAACCTACACCGTAACCTGCACCGTAACCTCCGTGTCCAGCTCCGTCTCCATGGTAGCTGCCGTCGTCGTAGCCTCCAGCGTAGCCGCTGGTCGCGGCCGCCTTAGCCACAGCCGAGAGGTGAGCGTGTTTAGCCGCAGCGACTTCATGAGTGTCAGCGATGTGTCCGTCGGGCAGCACTACAGGCACCGCCAGAGGTCCGTGGTACTTGGGCCCGTCGTAGCCTGCGCCGTAGCCCGCGCCGTAGCCAGCGCCGTAACCTGCGCCATAGCCGGCTCCGGCGTAGCCCGCACCGTGTCCGGCTCCTCCGTAGTGAGCTCCACTGGGCTTCGCCTGCCCTCCATGGGCGAACAAGGCGACTGTGGCCACACAAACTACCTGCAACATCAACCGAATATTATTATACACTCGTGAGCCAATATCATAAAGTATAATTAATTAGAAGGGACTCGTTATCTGAGCATAACAAAGTCAAACTAAAAATTAATAGCCAAACAACGATTTATTCTTTGAAACTCACAAATTGAATTAAATCCAAGAACTATGTTAAAATGGCCACTACATACATTTTTTTTAAATTTATCACCAAAACCACAAATATATTATTTATAAAACGATTAACTTTGCAAATGTTTATAATAAAGTTTTGAATTGTTGGCTAAGCCTCCTTCTCAAATCATTTAAGCTAAAATGCCTTTTTATGGTACAATATGTTCTATGTACGAAGTATTCTTGGTAATGTGAATACTTAAGACTAAGATTTCGCCTAAATGGTTTTAACACCTAGAGAGTTTAGAAAATTAGAAGGTTGGATAAGAAAATAATAAAACAGAAATTTAGCAGCATAAAACATTATAATGTATAGGTTGTTGTGCTGGATTGAGTAGCATATTCTTAACTTCACCATATTCCCATACCATATTCACATAACTTTATGATCTTGATAGAGTTTGAAGCAAAAATTTGGACCGAAATTGTAAGACTAACTACAATTTAATAACCCCTTTAACCAAGGATGTAATAAAGAATGGTCATCATTATTGTTTTGTTGAAATCGTCGAATGAACAAAATAACGAGCTGATTAAATAAATTCATAAATAAGACGGGTTAAGTAGGCCTATGTGAAATAATCTTTTGAAGGGCTGTTATCATTGTTTCCATTAGAATTTCATATATGTACGAAGAGTTAGCTTAAAAAATCTATTTCTTTTTACGAATATAGTATTGTAATGCACAACATAAGAATTTGATACAGTATAGTGATCGCAGTACAAGTTCTCGATCTACCGGTAGCCTCATCATGGCAGGACCACCGCAACGGAGGTCTAGGGTTAACCGCACCAACCGCCCACAACCATTACCAAAATTAAGTAATTACAGGCTGCTAAGTAAATGGCCCGGGACGTGGTTAAATCAACAGAGATTTAAGTACACGCAACGTTGTTATTTATCAACCTAAATTCACTGACTACCTCTTATTTATTTTTCTCTGAAGTTTATTTATTTTTTTTACTTACCTAACCTTTTGATAAGCTCAATTCAACAACGAAAAGTTGAAAAAATTCTAGTTAATCGTGTTTAACATTGTAAGTTTGACTTTATAAGTGATATAAGTGTAATTTTCCGAAGTGTTTCTGTAACTTAATTACGCTTGCCCTAAAACCATTTTCACATTAAATAAGTCATTTAATAATCCAACGTTTTCTACTTTTTACCGAAAACTGTTAATTTTACATCAAGATTAATCATTTTTATATATTGAAAAGTAAATTTTATTATTACAATAAAATAAAAAAATAATTTTTTAGCTTATAAACAGTGTTTAGAATTGTCAAAATATTAGAATGAGTTAATCATTTTCCGATAATATTAAAAACATTCTGCTGAATATTCTAAACTGTACATTTATCGGTCTATTTACGTCCGTAGTAAACACCCGCATCTTATTACGAACTCAAGGTTGAAACTTAACGGCAGAAATATCCCACCCGTCCACAATCCCGTTTTGTCTTGACGGTTTGATTTATAGTTGGCAACCCTGTTTATGAGGTCTTGAGCAATCAGGAATGATCGGGTTTACAGCTTGACACCTAGGCTGTCAATGCAACGGTAGCTCTGCCCATAACCGTTGGTACATGAATATCTTCATGCTTATGTAGTATGTGCATCAAGAAAGGTGTTGTTTGGTGGGGCAAGAAGCTCCAGAACTTTATTAAAACTAGTTTGTATGTTTTATATGTATTATTTATGGTAAAAGCCTTTTTGGATCCCAAAGTTTGATATATTTGTTTAAATTGAGTTTTTATAGTATTTCAAACGTATGTTTATTAACTAAATGAAAGCTAACCAGGGTTTTACATTCGTTAGTTGAATTCTTCTACGAACGGTTTAAAGTAAATCGTTAGTTTAGGGTAAATATATTTCGGTAATTCCAACTGTATTTCGGATAAACTTGGCATCGAAAGGAGCTATACTGTAACTGATCTTGGTTTACATAATGGAATTATCCATATTCTTTTACGATTTCAATGTGTAATCGGGTGGTTAATCAATCTATTAAATGAAAAAAGAACCTTTCCTAAAAAAACACAAAAAACAAAGGTATATACTTTATAAAAGTAAAAAATTACTTATAAGTTTTAAACTATAAAAGTAAAATTAAAAGGAAATATAAAATATTTATACCAAATTAAATCATGTTTTAGCTAATTTACAACAAATAAAATTAAGCTATGAATTGAATGGGTTCCGATTAGGTTTCGTTTTATGAACCATCACAGGTTCTCCAAATTTTAAAAAGGAATGAGTTGTTTAAATCACATAACACTGTTAAAATAGCATTAAACATTGTTAAAATAATTTTAAAAATCCACTAAAATGCACTAAACGGCACATGAACTGTTTTATTTGATATAATTTAATGTTATTAGGGGAATTGAATTGTTTTATTTATTACCTTTAAGAATTTGTTAAGAAAAAAGTTTTTTTTTGTTGGTTGGTTTTCATCAAGATACTTTTTAATTACTATACGTAAACACATATTTCAGGGCAAACGTTACCCACTTCAGAGGTTTTGGCAAAAAAATTAAAAATGTTGTAAGAAAGACTTATGGGCTCACTAAAACATTGTTTCGATTAAACTATATATAAAGAGGGTGTTAGGTTACGCCCCATTTAAAAAAGTATCGTAAACAATAAAAAAATTAAAATATTTTTATAGGTAGTTTTTTAAACTTTATCCCTCTCAATAATATTGGGGTGGGGGAGATATTTAAAATGGAAACAACAAATTTTTACTCGTGTTAAACATGTTAGAGTATCAGATTTCCTTAAAAACCTTTGTAATAAGTTATAATATTCAGGTTGAAATAATAAAACGTCTTCCAACACTACTCGATAAATCTATAATATATACAGCCCCATGTGTAACTGACTGACTGACTCACTCACTTATATGGGATACGAATTTCTGACATAACTATTTAAGCTAGAGACTTGGAATTTGGCATACGTCTAGCCTGAATGGTCAATGCTAAGGATAAAATCTTAAACTTGCAAATTTGTAGTTTTAACCTACTAAAAAAAATTCAAAATGGCGGACTTCCGAAATTGTAATTTTAGTTTTTTGGCTCTAGCGGCCAAACGCTTCGTCCTATCTAAAATCTGAGAACAATACTACGATAGGGAATTTAATTTTCTACAATTTTGGTCCTTTGACTTTTTATCGTATCTCGCACCGTTAAGCCTCCAGAGCGTTTTTAATGAAATGCCGTTTTCTGTTTTCGGGCTCTAGTGACTAGACGGATGGTCGTAAAAATTTTCTTAAGGTTTATTTCGATAGATCTTTTTAATATCTACAATTTTGCCCTTTATATATTTTGCCATATCTCTACTCGTTTACTCAAAAAATTCATTTTTCTATTTTTCCGGATTTTGTGAACATAAGTAGTGGGAAAACACCGGTTCTGGTCCACTAGAGAAATCGTAATTTTAGTATTTCAGCTCTAGCGGCCTAACGATTAGTCTTATCTGAAATCTGAAGGCAATATTACGATAGGGAATTGGATGATCTACAATTTTGGTCCTTTGACTTTTTGTCGTACATTGCACCGTTAACCCTCCAAACTGATTTTTGTGAAATTTATATTTAGATTTAGGGCTCCAGCGACTAAATGGTTTGTCCTACAAAAATGTTTAAGTGACAACTTTTATAGGTCTTTTTAATATCTACAATTTTGATTTTAACAAACTTTGCCGTATCTCTTTCCGTTACTCTCAAAATACATTTTTCACTTTTTCCCCGTTTTGTGATAAATAAGTAGTGGCTTTTGGCCAACTAGAGAAATCGTAACTGTAGTATTTCAGCTCTAGTGGCTAAACAGTTAGGCCTTTCATAGATTTGAGACTACTACGGTACTGAATTGAATGAACTACGATTTTGGTCCTGTGACTTTTTGTCGAACATCGCACCAATTTGCGAAAATCTCCAGACTAATTTTGGTGCAATCGCGTTTTCAGTTTTTCCACTCTACTGACAAAACGATTGGTCCTATCAAAAGATGTTGCTGAATATGACTGAAATATTTTATTAGTGGCTTACAGTTTTCAGAACATTTTGCCGTATCTCTACACATTAGCTCTCCATACAGATTTATTACAGGATGATAAACTCAAGAGACCTTTGGTATCTCGTAAACCAGAATAGTTACCGAAAACTTGAAATTGGGGACCTTACCTTCTTTTGAGAGACTATTAAAAATATGAATTCAGCTATTGTCGGGGCTGGTGTTACCAATTTACATACTTTTAGTAAGTTCCTCCTCGGATTTTAGGAAATCTTTTTAAAACTTTGGAGTCTTTTGTGATTTATATCTCGTTTATCAGATTTTATATTATTTCGTTTTAATATTATTTTATTGTTTTCACTGATTTATTGCAACAATTTTTGACAAATTTAAAAGCTTTAATTATTAATGATTGTGAGAAGTGCGCATTAGCCTTTTGTTACTGTCTTGGCTGTGCACTTCTTTGGTAAAGCTAACCTGTTTAATACTCGACTTTTTATTTATAAACTAATTCAGCGAACACATGGGAGTTGAGACCTCAACAAGCCTGTTCACTGCATTAAGTTTTTACAGAAATTACGGAATTGGGGAAACAAATTAGGGAGTGGACCCTCCATTCAGCATAACACCCAGAATAAATAATTATTATATCACACAAAAACTTTTTTAAGAAATTTTAACTACGAAGAGTTATTAAAACCGATTCATAGGATATTTTCAAAGCTTTTTATCTACCGATTGTGAATTGTGTGTATTAGGCGGTTTTGTTACTGTCTTGGCTGTTCAGTTTTTCCGTCTAACTAACCAATTTCATACTTGACTTTTTATTAATTTACGATTTTAGGGACACCCCTAAGGGGGCATGGGGGCGAAGCCCCCATCGAGCCGTAGGCGAGTTTACACTTATACTGTAATTGTTTACAAGACGGTAAATATATATAAAAGATCTTATAATGGCGATCGATTTCGACCAGTCACACCGGTCATCATCCACATAGGCCCAATCCGAGACTGAGAGAATCAAGATGTCGTCTTTGCTTAAATATTAATCATAAGGCCTGATGATGAGCGGTGTGACTGGTCTAAATCGATCGCCATTATAAGTTCTTTTATATATATTTACCGTCTTGTAAACAATTAAGTGTAAACATATCGAGTAGTGTTGGAAGACGTTTTATTATTTCAACCTGAATATCAGTACCAGCACGTATAATGCTAATCAAGAAGTTATTTAAGTTATAATGTCTTTCAGTAACTACATCAGCACTGATTTTTTTCAAGCCAAAATTATGCCTTATTAAAAAGTAACAGTCATAACGTAAACTGATTACATAACAAATGTTACCAATGACATTGTAACGTTTGGCCAATCACGTGACTAATTCCAGACACTTTATTTTTGGGATTTGTCATATGATAGGCAAAAACTTAAAACAAACTTCTTTGCGGTGGATGCTTGTGAACGCACTCACTATGTTGTGATGTGAAATTACCAGCTGGTATGCAACCGTGAAAAAAACAACCAAAACACAAAAGGGCTCAAGCCAATGGGATATTAGCAAAGATAAACAAACCCCCTCTACTATCTCTCCCTCCAAGGATCAAGTTTAAAAACAGGCTGTAGGAACGTGTCTCAAACCAACTCATTTGTAAATTATAATTTACCTTTATCAGTATGTATGAGTGCCATTAACTCTATTATTATTTTGTTTATATCTAGTTATATACTTTTTTAGTTAATCAAATTGATCTACCAGAAAATTCTGGTTCAATCCGGTTTGGCCCTTGGTAAAAACCAAGACATAGGACTGGGATATCAAACATTTAATTTCCACATTTTTGTTTTAGTCCCACAATCGTTACGATTTAAGTGAGCCCCTAATATAAATTTATTTATTAAATAAATACTTGTAAAATTTTGAATATATATTTTATTTTTTTGCAAGCTGATTTGAATATTAAATCAGCATTGAATTTCATTTATGAACACGATAAGAACATGATTTTTACCATAACATGAAATGGAATAAATGTTTACTTTTTGACACACGATCTAGAACGAAACTTCAATAAGTTAGAAGCAACCCCTAGGAACGGAATACTTTTAATATAATAGTTTAGTTACTACTTCCCATGATGCACACTACCCTTATGATTATTTGATATGTTTATATGTCGAAACCGAAATTTTAAAATTCGCACTTTTCTTTAAAAAAACGTCAATACATTTTAAACAGTGTTGAATTAAGGGATGAATAAGGACGATGCGTGTGAGAACCGCCTAAGGGTACACATTCGAAGCAGCACGGGGGGTCCACTGTGAGATCACTGGGGGAGTGCCGGTCGCGTATCCACGGGTCACTCTAGCACTACACTAGTACACTAGGTCAGTACTCACCACGGCGTACATCCTGGCTGACGTGGGAGACTGTGCTGAGTCTTCCTCAGTTTCGAGTATAAATACAGAACGCCAAGGACGGTGTAGCGTCCATCCCCCCTAACTGGAGAAAGAGGTGACGGCCCCCGCCGCCCCGCCGCCACCACCGCCGCCGCCACGGCACACGACAGTTTCCTAGAGAAACAATATTGCGGTACAATTAGAGCATTATTGTGTTGCAATCCTCCCACGTGGCCTCCCCCCTGTACACGACGGTGAATGGTCTGCGGAGTCGGGGCCGCGGCCGAGCTTTTGGGAGAATGCTCCATTGTTGGCGTCTATAGGCTGACCGATAACTGCTGATGACTTCTGCACAGGTGAAGAAACGTTGATGGGTTTCGCATTCAATAGGGAACTGTGGAGTTTGAAGCTGGAAATTGCGTTCGTACTCAAGAAAATTTATAAAAATACTTTTTGTTGCCACAATATTTGACAGCCTTTGTGATAGTTAAGGTTTTTGATGGTTATTTTTACTCCGTTGTGAGTTATACTTCTAGAAGTAATACTTTTTTTCTAAGAAGTGTGGAGCACTGCACCTCCACAAAAATTTCTCAAAGTCGATGTTTGTTTTATGTATGAATACAGGAGCAAAATCGTTAATAAGCATTTAACCACAATTTAATATGCAATCCAAAATTATGTATTATTAAACGATTGTGTAGTAGAAATGGAGCTAACACTTCCAAATCAGTTACAAACTTATTCTTTATTCCCGAGATTTTCATTTGGATCGGTCCCTTTGTCTTTTAGAGCCTACTATTGTTTTTTTTTTAATATCAACTCAAATCAATTGGGCTAAAATTAAAAATAAATGCACATAAATAGCAAAGATATTCTGTAAGCAAGGATGAAATTGAAACTTAAAAATGACAATCCACTACTTTAGTTAGTGAAAGATAATATTAGGTTTTCACTGTGCTTTACATTTATTTAAACACAAAAACGAGGGTAATTGACGAAGGTTTTTATTTTGTTTTGAACTGGCTTTGACATCTCCTTCTTTTGGACGTCCTCAGTTTTTTATGTATATGTCAAATAATTAAAAGTGAATTTTTGCATAGTTTCTGAGTTAAAATCAGTATGGAATGCAACTATGTAAAATCAGTATAAGAAATTGGTAGTTGCAATATTAAAACTTTTAAGTTTAAGAATTTCTTTTTAGTAAAAAATCTTCTTCATTACAATTAACAGTTAAAACATGTTGACTGTTAAAATAATAATAGTTTCCTACAAAAATATGGCGCTTTCCAAGGATAAAACCAAAGCTACACTATTAAAACGACCCTACCGTAAGTATGAAGCAAGAAAATGTGTTAAAAGTTCTTTTTTAATAAGGAATTTGACACATCCAAGACAGCGTGATTCGTTGTGATTCATCTTGGACTATTAGCGTAACCGAGCATCTATGTGGAGATTTCAATACAGCTAGCTACCGTAATCAGTAGCACGCAGCATAATGATGTTCAACTGTTCAACGTTTTCATTTAACGTCGTACGCTGTGATTAAACTTTCTTAATACTGTTGCAGTTTCAAAAACACCATCCTGATATTTCAATAGTATTGGACTGAAGGTTGGTAATCGCTTATAAAAATTTAGAACTTATGTATCATACTTAGTGGATTTACCAGACTTATATATTTAGTGGTTGGAAATTCCGTTAAATTGTATTATGCCATGAAATATATCCTGCCTAATGTGGTGCGTTATGCTCCCTCACTTTTAGATTTCCAGAGCACAACTAGCATGCAATTGTTTTATTTAAATTATAGGCTACTTTAAATAGGGTCAACTTACAAATTATTGCTAAATGGACTAGACTGTAAACTTAAAACAGTATTGTATGTTGCATAACTCATTCCCAACGTACTTGTAGGTTTTCGCTTGACATATGACCACCTAAATATAATTTCAAATTTAGGAAACCCTCGAGTTCATACAATTCTAGATAATACAACTAGAAGTCATACTCTTGTGGTATTTTTGTATATTTGAAGTATTTTAGCTGTACTAAAAACTCATATTCTTGTTGAAAGGTCCCCATATAATGTTAGGGGGTATGCACATCACCTAAGCCCACGCATGTTATTTGACATGCATGCACATTTACTGGTGAATATTCCGTACTCTTTAACGATACATGTTAATCTATAAAAGAAATTATTTAGGTTAATTTAAAAAAGCTACATAACTGACATTTTTCCATATAATTTCAACTATAAAATAAACAGAATTTTTGTAAATGTTCAAATAAATGCACTGAAAGCAGTAATATTTTCCGAAAATGTCTGTCTTTTCGACTTTAACAATGACTAACTACTGGTTAAGAAAATTTACAAAATAAGGTAGGAAATGGTTTTATGTTCATGAGGGGTTTTATTTCAATATATTTCCTTGAAGGCAAAAGTTCAATATTATAGATAATTGAATGGCAGACAAATAGTATGTCTGAGATGTATACAAATACTGCAGTGAGCTTATAGTAATCTACTATACAGGGTGTCCCGGAACTCTCTGGAACCCTTTTGGATATTTGTTCCAATCATCAAGACTAACATATGTTACAAGGTAGCCATGGATATCCGGTTCCTAGTTCTCTGTCTGTCCGTCCGTACCTTTGAAACACTTTAGGTATTGAGTTGAAACTTATCACGACTATTAATTAAATTATTACTGTTTTACTCATAAATTTTGAAATTTATATCCTTTTCAGTTTCAAAATGGCGTCAAATTTAAATATTTAAAGTTAAACATGTTTAAAATGTGAAATATTATCAAAGTAGTATTAGGCACTAAATGAGTAAATTTTAATTGCGTATATACAATATATAAATACAAAGTTTAAGAACATCGAAAAAACAACGAAAAAAATTGAGAATTTTCTAGATGAAGAAAGCTTTTACAAAGAAAACTACTAAGACAGTGTTTTCGCTTTGAAAAATCTTAATATTCTCGTTTATTTATTGTCGGATTTTTTTAACTTTGTATTTATGAATAGGCATTTAAAATTTACAAATTTAAAGAGCTTGATATAATATTTCACATTTTTACATTAATTTTGGAAATTTTAAATAGGCGCCATTTCAAAAGTTAAAAGGGTATAAATGTCCAATTTTATAAGAAAAACGTTTTGATGTACGTAATAGTCATGAACAAATTTAGTTGAATACCTCAAGTGCTTTCAAAACCTCACGAGTTAAGCGAAAATTACAAACGGAAGGACAGAAAGAAAACTAGGCACCAGAGACCTATGGTTGTATTGTAAAATATGTTTGTCTCAATGCAAGGAAAAATGCACTAAAGGGTTCCATAGAGTTCCGTAACACCCTGTATATTTGTCAAATAACACTCACTTACGTATCAGAGAATCTCCATAACCATAGTGTATACGCTTTTGGAAAGATTCCTCAAGGCTTCGAGCCACAGGATTTCAAAATTACTTTGAGGCCGATGGGGTTGAAATTTAACATAGCCGTCCCTATTTTCTCATAGGGGCTCAATAAGGATTGTGTTTTTCCAAATTTCCTTTAAGGCTTTGCCCCACAGAACCTCAAATTTCCATAGATCCTATGGGGTTGAAATTTAAAGCGGACGTGACACTTTTATAATAAATGCTCACTAGGAAAAGGTTTTGCAAAATTCCCTCAGGGCTCCATCCACACTTCGTCAATGTCCCAATCGAATTCTCAAGGATGAAGATTTCTTCGACCTTTTAAATATTTTATTATCTATAAAATGCGTTCAATCACTGGTGAAGTCGTGACGGGCAACAGCTATAATAGTTAGTAGATAAAACCAATTAAAATTTCAACTAAAGTCGGTGATATTGAGTTTTTAGTTACAGTTAACAGTGCATTTTACAAATTCGTCTCTATGAAGGCAAATTCATGTGGGAAAAAAATTTTGCTTTAGATACTTGAAAACTATCTTTTCGTCCTCTCAACGTCTAACCTGCTTGATCGCGTTTGGCAACACCTTTTATGTAAATATTCTGACTTTTCCAAACTGACAATCGGAGACCATTACATTCACATTGACTTTCACGACGCGGAAGTGTGCGTGTGTGAGCCGTGGATCAGCCGTGGTCGTGAGTGACGAGGTGGACCCGGCGGTCAGATGACCTTTGGACCGGGGCTGAAGGTCACAGGAATGGCAATCACAATCGGAGTAGCCTGGGGTGCGGATGAACGGTATCATCAGTGCAAGGTCGGCGGGCAATCACGCCGCCGCCGGAGCAGCCGCCAGATCTGGAGTAGCCGCCGCTGGAGTAATGAGGGCTAATAATCTCGGACAATTAAAGCAGATCCTTGACAACGCCTTATGCAACTGCAGAAAAAATGGAGATAGAAAGGGAGCGGATTGAAGCGTCAGGAAGATGAGTAATCACCCCATGAGGAAAACATAAACAGAGGTTGGAGGCAAACGTGTTAAGTAGAGTGGTCTGTGTAATGATGAAGCCGGGTCGAAGGATGTGTTCAACATTATCACTGGAGCATGGCATGCTGTTGCGGTAACGGATGGCTATCACTCAGGATGCTGGTTACAGTCATTGCTGCAATAATGGTCATTAGTTCAGTCTGCACACACTAATATTTAAACTGTTTTGGATATACTAGACCAAAGACACAGATCAGGATACTGTTTATTTTCTGTTCAAGATGATTTTATTCCCAAATCAGCAGTGGTTTAGTTATTTTTTGACCGTGTATTGCTGGTGGCACTTTTGTTACTGCACATTTGCCGCAACACAATTAGAGTGACTTCACCGCAGTCACGTCGCTTGCGGTGATACATGTTTGATCTTTTCCCGTATGCAAGCGAGTATTGCTTCTGGGTGTAACTGAAGCATAGGTGAACCTTATCCTTTCTGGTAAGATAACAGCGAAATGGAGCAATGTTAATGTCAAGCTATGCCATGACATGCCATCCAATTATCTGTTGCACTGGTCTCTGACGGCATTAAAAATAGTTCAAGCGGAAATTATGTTTAGGGCACCCTCGGCAAACGAGGTTTGCCCATATACAATACTGAAATCCTATTAAAAATTATATTTAATGATGACCAACTTCTCATATTTACCGATTAAATAATTCATTCTGGTATTTATAATTTATATTTAATTATAAATCATCCTTCTACAATTTATATACAAATTACAACATATCTCAACAAACCTGCACATCTAGAGAATTGCATAGTTTCGTTCTTATAACCAATTACAATTACTAAAAATCAAATAATAAATCAATTTTTAACATATCTTTTATCAAACCATGTCTAAAATATATTCAATATTACAGATATTTCAATGACACTGTATGCACATTGCTGACAATGTATACAAAATAAGTGATGACATCCTCATCGGGAGGTAAGAACGCTGCCCTTGAAACACAGATTGCACCACCAAAATATAATAATTTTGGAGAAGTTTTTTAATGTTTTGATTATTTCAAATATATACAACAAATATACTCATTTTGACATTTTAAATGTAGAAAGGGGGCTTCCCGTGACAATTGGGAGAAGTAATCCTTGCATCACCGCTTTCTTTTTCCTCTGGTTTTGGAGAGCAAAACTAAACTTTTTTAATATGGGATGTCCTTAATTATTTGGTTCTGTATACATCATTGAAATATATTGTTGAGGGTGTCCAACACCAATAGCAATTACAAATTATAGAGGGTTAAATGTTTGTTAGAGTAAGTACGCTTACACCCGCCGCTGCCACGAACGATTTCCGTTGAACCTCGCCCAATAGGAGATAATTGCATATTGCCATATTGATCACATTATTTTTTGAACCGTTTACATAATGTTTATATTTTAACATTTAATTATTTTAACAGGTGATTAGCGTACCTTGGCTTGGAGAGTACAGCAAAGAATAAGTTCGGCAACATCGCTCGGATCTCATTCGTTGTTTCATTCTCACGTCTTTGCTAGGCCTGCCCTCAAAGGACATCTTTTATGGAGGCTGGTGTAATTTTAAATATTTTATAGAACTCTTTAAAAAATATTGTTTTATTCTATCATGGTTTGGTACATACTTCTAAAAGCCCAATTTCTTAACAGCTCAGTGATCAATGGGAACTTCGTACAGTTCAGGATTGATCCCCATCACTTATCCTTTATCCTAGGCAACAAAAACCTTAGCCTCAGTGGTACCAAGTCCATAGCATCTAAGCTGCAGTGGCTGTAAGCGGGTGGTCACCACTAGCACCATCTTGATGCCGTGGTCAACAACGCGGATCGCCCAGCAGTTGCGCAAGGTCGCTCGGCTGCTCGTAGCCATTGACCCTGCTCTATCAGCTGATTACCACGTGGTTATCAGAGCAAAGCGCACGTTTCAAAACCTTATCCTGCAGCAGGATTTGAATATACACTAATTAAGATCAAGATGCTCGTAGACCCCACTGTTTCACCATCGGACTCGTTGGCCAACGCTTCACACTCGACTGAGAAAGAATTTGTTACTTTAAGGCAGGCCACGTGTGTAGCCCTTCCATTAATTATAATGTCTCTTATCTGGTGGACGTCGGGTTTATGGTTCCAGCGTGCTATGGTGAGGCAACCCCTGGACGTCGGTATCGGAATGCGCAATCTCGCGGTCGGCCGGTGAAGCGTGGCTGAGGCTGCGGCGGCGGTCGTGACTACGGTTGCCGCGGATTTGAACCATTTTTCTATTGAAATATGAGGTCAACTTCTTTCAAACTACAGTAACATTTGGGTGGATAAGGATCAAATGTATGGTACCGTCTATAATCTTCATAAAATTAGAGCAATTTTAATAACTAAAGATCTATAAATTTATGTTATTTTCAAAATAATAAAAATTAAAAGATTAAGTTAAGAATTTTTCGCCCATTTAAAAAATGTGTTTTTTTTTCACATTACACTTATATCACCTGTTTTCGATCCTCGCCTTTAACAACGAAAACCCCACTTGTGAGGTATAGGGCTGTAAAGTTTAGGCCCTAGACCTGGTTGCTTTTATTGTTGAAACCAATGGAATCCGGTACATGCTTAACGGTATGGTGATGTGAAATGGTTGGGTAGCAACCGGAAAAAAAACAAGTAGTCTTAGTTAAGGTTATGTTTTGTTTGTTGTGAATAATAAAAAAAAAATTTCACTTTTTTAGAATTTATTGCATGGTGTAGTGTGATAAAAATATCGTAACGTGCCCAATAGCATTTTGCATACTATTTATCGTTTCAATTTCTTGACTTCATCTCAAACTTCAAACGCGATCTCAAGAAAGGCAAACGTAATTTTTTGCCCTTGTAACGGATTATACTATAGGTAAAGAATAATATACTTGAAGGAGTGAAATTAAAAATATAAGTTATGTTTGCCGTCCATTCTCATCTATTTGGGTACACCCATTTGCAACGAGAAATAATAAACCGCACAAACCTATCTCAGAGTATGTATTATACTAAACACTAATACGAGTAAAATGTATTTGTAAGTACGTGTATGCACTATGGACACGGATCTTGAAAACGGCTCCAATTATTTTTTCCAAACTTTGCCAAATAACTTAGTTTTTGAATAAAATAATATTTATCCATATGCTATGAAAAATATTATTTTTTAATGATCTTGAATTACAATTCTAGAAATTATAATATTGGTCTTATGAAGTTACAAATTAAACGAAAGAGTTGCTCAACTGTCAAACCACGAACCACGTGCTCCAGTATAAACATGACTTTTATAATTATAGCCACTAAATAAAATGGTTTAATGATGCTATAAAAATATTTTAAAGTTTTTTATTAACAGGTCCACTTTATACTGGCGATGATGACTGCTAAATAAAAGTTGAACGCATTATTATCTGTAAAAAAGGTGTTTAAGCACCTGTTTAAAAGGATAAAACAAATAAGATATTTGTAGAATTGCAATAGTAAATAAAACTAGTACACGTGCTGCTCGAAATCGAGCAATTTTTTAATACAAAACAAATGTTACTTTTAGATTTAAATCAATGACATCCGACCAATACAATATTGTGAATATCTTTAATCATCAAAACTACACGTATTTACAGCTGATTATTAACAGATGTTAAAAATGCTTTATTCAATCCCAATGTTATTTAAATGGGGAATTTTGAGATTTCAATGGTTGATAGCACCTTTATTTTCAGTCCGATTCTCATCAGTTTTTTGCAGAAACAACTACAGACCAAGCCCTATCCAAAGACACCAAAAACTTAAAAATCGGTTGAAAATTGTAGGAGGAGTTCTCAAGACAAAAAACCCTTAGCGTATTAAATAAGTATAGATTAATCAGTAGCAACAATAATGAAACAGCTGTTAACAGAGGTAAAATCTACGTGTTACAGTTTCAACAAACTTATAACAGAGTGTAGCACTCTTGGGCCAAATTAAAACATCCTGAAAGGCGAAGATTTCCCCCATGTGTTTCACAGTCTTTTTGTAGAATCTGTGCTTTCACTCCAAATAGGAGTCTAATCATTTGTTTTCAAAAGATATTCTATAAATTTAATAAAATTAAGTTTTATGAAGGATTATGATTTTTAATATGCATACATATTATGTTAATATGTACGCATTATTCAGGACCGGGGAGTTGTAATGTAATGTAATGGACAAGGGCTGTTTCATTCCTTTAATGTTACAAAATGCCGCTTTTGTTCAATTTGCATGACGTCATCGGCCTGATTTTTTGTTTATCACCATCAGCTGTAATGATTTAATGTTTATGTTTTCTTCGAATCTTATCTTATTGGCATTTTGAACGAAAATCAATACAGAATTTAGTTTAAAAATATTTATTTTTGCTAAGTTATGTTGTATTAAGGATGAGTTGTTGTGCGGTTTCGACATGTAAAAACAATTCCCGGAAAACAAGTAAACTAGGTGTAGAGATCGTCTACCACCGTTTTCCAAAAAAATCCATCATTTCTGAGGAATGGGCAAAAAATGAGTGCACTCGGGTGAATGGTAGGCCAATAAACGTGAAGAAAGCCTACATTTGCAGTGACCATTTTTTTCCTTCAGATTATGTTGATGACATAAAAAACAGATTATTAGGGTTGTCGCACAAAGAAAAATACTATGTACAACGGCAGTCCCTTCTTTAACTTTTTGCCTCATCAATGCAAAGAAAAGGAACCCAATACCTATAAGCCAACCAATGAAAATAATCCTATTATAGTAATAACAAACGTTCCCTATCCCCTTTACCAATTGAAAGTCCCCCTATCAAAAATGGACGTAAAGATAACTTAACTACCCAAATTGAGATACAAAACGTACCTATACCATCAAACAGTGACTCTGCAACAAGTAGTACTGTTGACTTTACCCCTACTGTTACTTGTAATTGTGTTAAAACTTGCGAGATGTGCAACATTATTCGTCAAGAGCAAGTTATGTTGAAGAAATCTGTTACCGTTAAAAAAATAAATAATAACAAATAAAAAAACAGCTAAGGAAAGAGAAAAATCGATTTTTGAAAAAATTGGCAAAGTCAGAAATGTTCATAGGAGGCAAATTAAAAACTATGCCAAGCAAAACCACCACCTAAAACAAAAAATTAAAAGAATTTTTTAATTTTCAAAAAATTTAAACAAGGCCAAAGGAAAGATGGATTAACACTCTTTCCTATGGGGGACTAACAATTCCGACTGAATCATGGATAAAAACAGTGGAAGGATTTGAAAGTGTTTTCAAATCAATCCATATGGAAACTGAGTTTTTCAGTACGCAGCGAGGGGTTATAAAAGAATTAAGAAAAAGACTGACGGAAAAATCTCCCAATGTATGCCCTCAGGCTATAAATGTCTATTCAAGAGTGAGAACATTTATTCGAATAAGACATTTTAACGATAAAAAGTCTACTCAAAGAAGTTGCACCAAAAAAAAAAAAAATAATAATAAAAAATGGTTGTGTTCACAGAAATAAAGTTTCAAAAAGCTTTAATAGTATTTTAGTAATTTCTTTATAGGCTATCAGGACTGTGGAGAACATATACATTCCACTCATTCCAGCAGTTTTCCCCATTCCTGATAGGACACAGTATAAAATTTCGAGCATATGGATCATATATATAGGTATTTAATAATGTTGATAAAAAATTTATTTGATAAAATTTATAAACTTTGGTCTTTAATACCATTTTAATCTATGGGGTTTACAAAGTTAATTATTACATTACAAAAAAAATATGTAGCATAATCTTCGGGGTGTATTCTAATAATTAAGAAGCTTTACAGTTTATCTGTACACAGTAAATTTCTTTAAAACAAAATATTATGCTATAAATTAATATGCTATATAAAATTACGGTCAGAGCCTATTCTAACTTGTCAATACGACATTTATATAAGATTCGTGTTATAGGTTATGTTGTGTTCACACCGACGAAAGTGTTTCATAACTCGGATTCAGCAATTGACAGTAAACTGACATTTAAGCAGACTATCCTCTGCATTTGCACTATCAGCTGTGGTAAGACAAAATCAGGCCGATGACGTAGTATGTGCATCGTTTTTAGATTGGTTTTAGCAGCTAATGAAACAGCCCTTCTTTTTTACTTATATTTTTTCCCGGTCCTGCGCATTATTATTAAATACGATTTTGTTTGGTATTAAATAACATCATATAACTTATTATTATTATACTTTGCAATGAAACTCTAAAATAAGTGTAATGAAACTACAAAAAATTCATTAATATTAATACTATGTGGAAGCAAGTGCTCATTAACGAAACTTCCATTCCTCAAATTATCATCGGAATAAAACTAGTATATTGCAAGAAAACAGGCCCGTTTAGTTTTAAAAACTAAACTAGTTTTAAAAACTCCTATCACAATTCTTCCTTAACCTCTCGGGGAAAACTAAATCTTAATTTAAGGATCTAAATTGTTATGTAAACTCAAACTTCAAATTACTAAAACTAATCAGCAAGTTCCACTGAATAAAATAAAATAACATTAGTTTAGGACAATGTAGGCCTAAATGAAAACGTGAACACTAAGAATTTTAAAACAACACATACGAATTTTAACGAGACTTTTTACTCTATTGTTGTACCCTTTATAAATTTAGGCATTGCTCTACAAAGCTATGAAAAAATAGTATGAAGAAGTTATATTTTGAAATTCAAGAATTCTAAAATTACTATAATATCCAATCGGTTTTTATATTCACCTCCTAAAGGAAGGCAGCATATACTTTAGAATATGATTTGTCGGGAATTTTGTTAATTTCACCTTAATAAATTTCAAGGATACGATATGAGACTATATGATTGCATCCTGGTTTACTCCGTATTGAAACAGATCTATAACTCTAAATATAACCGAGACAGTGCCTTGGGTAAGGTTACGGATTCAACCGCCAGCTGATTTATTGCTACTAAGTACAAGGCTCTATCAGCTGTTTTACTGCTTAACAGTAATTGTTCCTCCACTACAGCTGTTTAAACTCCTTCCGCGTGTTTATGGGATCATTTGCATCGATAAGTTGTTATGATGAATTGAAATTCCATGTAAAATGGAATAAGTGCTTGCGTTTACGCTCTTCAACACTTTTTTGTATCGATCGGATACTGAAAATTATATGGTTCTCTCATGAATAGGATCATTCCTCTTGCACAAGAAATTTCTTAAAATGTCTCCCAGGCTGGGAGAAAAATTTTGCATTTTGAAACAGTCAAAGGATTTTGCATCTTATCGTCAAAGCAGTAAGGTTTAACTGAAACCATGAAAACTAATACTATAGGCGATATTAATGATTTTTAGATACTTATTTTTTTTATTGGTAGGAACATGAAGATCTAAACTTCAAAACAACAGTAAGAACAACAGTAATAAGGAGAAAGAATTACAAAAAGAACAAATTCCTGCTATTTTCGTCATGAATACAAAAGTAGGCTACGTATTAAGTTTGCAAATACATTTGAACACTTCCTAGTTTAGTAGAGCTTAATGAATTAATTTTTATAATGTCGATCAACCTTTGTATGCCCTACAATACCAAAATTGAGTTAAACTTTTGAAGCTGGGTCAATAGTAAAACCTAACCTAACCTATCCTCTTTTATCACGAAATTGAAGAATGAATCTGTTCAACTAGCAAATGCATCCACCATGAAGCATGATGGCCAAAACGAACAGTCACACTTATTAAAATTATGAGAACCTCGCATTGTTTTAATAATTAAACTGTTTATCAGTTACTATCGCCTACAGAATTTAGTAGTAGCAAATTATATATTTAGAAATTTAATTATTATAAAATAACTTAAATAAGTTATCATATAATAAGTGTGTATATGAACGAATGATGATAATTTATACATTTGGGGGATGACAGTTTTGTCGAGAATAAAAACTGATCGATGGTAAATGTCCTAGAACTACATATTGCACGTATCAATAATTAGCATTTGATATTGTTAATTACAATCAAAAGTCAATGTGTGTATGCCTTTAACTATATAATAGATTCTCAATTCGACTATCAACCCAAGTAATAGGCAAGTATTAAAACTGTAAATCATAGTGTGAGATCATATTTTGGTTTTTTAAGGCTTTTAATACTTACTATGTTTTAAAGAAACATTGTGTCACAGAGACACCAAATTTCATAGTGTACTATTAAATATTGAATATTTAAATGTTTTTACGAAAGCATTGACATTTAACACTGTTAAATCTTATTGTTTGTACAGCTTATTCTATTATAATTTCTATTCCCACTGTCCGTCATCTACTACAATTAAAAATAATGCAATTAAAATAATGCTTATTTTGAAATATACGAGTTTGATTTTCTCATTAGAAAGTAATAATATTAAAATTGTGTTCTATTGCAAGATTTAATGTATTCGTATTACCATCCTATAAAGTATCGTAGACGCACGTCATAAAATGTAACGTTATGGTTTGAAGGGAAACTCCATATGTTTCAATCTTATTTTTTCAACTTTTTAATTTAGCCACATTGACACATACATTAATTAAGTGTATTTTAGTTTTTAATTAAATTAGGATAATAGTAAGTTAATGTAATGATGACAGTATGTTCAACAAAATCAGTGAACCACTTGCAACCCCGTAATGTTATATTAAAATTTAAACATAAAGGCATTAATAACAAACAAACACATTTCATTACAAAGCTATTTATTTACATAAATATTATCACAGACAGAAATAATTTGGCGTATAAAGCATATTTCTAACATATTTGCAAAGAGTGCCTAGCTACAGTATATTGCACAAACAAGTACATGATGTAATGGAATATAAAAGCAATACATAATAATAGAACATATATACAAAGAAATTAAAATAAGTGTCCACGTGTATCTCCATTTTATAAATTACATTGGTGGGTTTCATACACGTAAAGCTTTAAAGCAATGGTAAATATAATACAATAACATATAATTACTACACAATGTCATACATTTGTTTATCAGTGCACTTTGACCAACTCAGTTGACTATAACATATATTCGGAACAAGGCATTAAGCATATTTGTACTAAACGTTGTAACCAACCAGGAAAACCTATTACGTTATGCGGGACTGGGAACAGCTATAATGGAAACCTACGATATTCAGTTGTGTCCCGGTGACATCATAGTTTCCCCTGCCTGGCCACAGCGTGTGTATGTTGTTATCCTGCGTATGTTGGGCGGTCCTATCTGTACCGCTGCTGGGGGAGCGACTTCTGTGCGGCGTCCAGCAGTTGCTGCAGGTGGGAGATCTTGGCGGCAGCGACCTCCGCGGTGTCGGCGATGTGGCCGGTGGGGAGGATCACGGGGACTACCGGAGGGCCGCGGTACGGGACCTGGGCCTTCTGGGGGGTGCTGTACCCCTGGTCGGCCTGCTGGTAAACCTGATTGTACCTGTGGATGGAAATTTTAAAATAGTTTTAGCATAGTTTACATGCACATTTCCATTCCTGGATCGTAATTGTAACTAAACCTTTCAAAATGTGGAACCTCAGTATGAAAAGGAAAAATATATATGAAGGAGATAAAAATCTTAGAGATAAAATAATATGTGTATTATTTCTTAGGTAAATTTTATAAAACTTATGTTATGAAAGAAAAGCCAAAATACAAAACCTATTTCAGTTTAAAATCTATAAACAACGTTACATTAGAGCTAAACGTTTAGGTGGCTCTATAGTTGTTTGTCATAAAAACTACTATCACTTTACTACCACTACTATCACTTTACTATCACTAGGTTGTCAGTTCGATCCCCTACAGTGTCGATTATGAACTCAGTTTGTATTTGTCGTTCGTTTACGAATGTCTAATAACGAATTGACGTGAGATAGCACCAAAAAAATTGACTGTTCCCTATGGAATAATTTTAAAATAAAAGTAGCGGAGCCAATATTTGTTGTATAAACGTTTACACCCAAAATAAAAAAAATAAAGATGTAAATTCCTGACGTAAAAAGTTTTTTACTTGTTTTTACGTTTCACAAACAATACCTAGAGCTCCCAGTGCAATTTACATCACAGTTGCTCCACGGGGTCACTAACCTCTGGTCCTGCTCGTCGTACTGGCCGTCCTCCTCCTCTCTGAAGGTGGCGGGCGCTGTGTACGCGTATTTCTTGGCGCCCGCTCGCTCCTGTGCCCTGGCCGCCGCCGCCTGGGCCGCCGCGAACAGCTGGAAGTGGTGCTCCTTGGCGGCCTCCACGTCCGCGGTCTCAGCGATGTATCCGTTGGGCAGCACCACCGGCACCACGGGTGGGCCCTGGTAGCGCTGCTTGCTGGTAGGCTACCTGCTGGTAGGCTGGCTGTTGGTAGGCCTGCTTGGCTGGCGCCGGCGCGGCGTAGCTGGCTGTGGTAGCCACCGGGCCGGTGTACCTGTGATGGGGTACGTTGTAGTCCTGTTGACGAGCTATGGGTGCTGGAGCCGGCACCGGGGTGTACAGGGGCTGACGAGATACCTGGGCCACTTGGGTGTACCTGGTGAAGGATCAGATAAGGTGAATTTACTTGGATTTGTAATCAATTGTTTCTATTAATTTGATATTCAAATTTTCAGCTGTAAACAAAAACTATCCATTAATCTGCCCTTTACAACTATCTTCATTAACCTTGACTTAATAATAGCCCTACAGTTAATGAATTATTTACTGTTATTGATGGAAATGTAATAAACAAATTATGAAGTTACGTCACTTAGTACAGACTTTTTTGAACCAAATTAGTACAATTTTTTTGTTCTTGACATTTTTGTTATGAACATCCAACCCGATTCTGCCAGTTTTAAAAAAACCACTTCCCCATACAAACATATAAATATTTTAGAGTTAATTTGTTATAAACTTGCGTTTTTATTCACTCAGTCACAAATAGTAAATTAAAATGAAGATGCAAACCATTAAATTAAAAATTAATACACGCCTTTTAAAATTTATTTTGTTATGAATTTGTTTATTTTCAACAGTAATTTTCAAATTCTTACCTAGGCTGCTCATCTTCATAGCTGGGGTTGTACTTTGCGTCTTTTACTTTGGTGGCGGCGTTGGCCAGGGCGTTGAAATGGAACTCCTTGGCCTTGGCGACCTCCTCGGTGTCGGCTATGAAGCCTCCAGGCAGGATGACCGGCACCACTGGGGGACCCTGGTACGCGGGGGCGGCGTTGGGGGCGGCACCGGCGGTGAGGTAGCGGGGGCCGGCCACCCCCGTGTACTGGGGGGCGGCGAGCGCCGTGACGGCCAGGGAACAGACTATCAACACGACCTGTAGGCAAACGGTCAATCATTGGTGAGACCAGAATCGAAATGCTATGATTTCAAAGCGGTTTAGAAAGAAAAATAAAAATTAATTAATTTTTCAAACTAGTTTTACAAATGTAAAGTAAAGAAAAGTGTTCCAGTATTTTCCTCATGCACGTTAAAAAAGTTTAAACACGGATTAATGAAATAAAAACAGGTTTGTAAAAAAATAATAAATAAACCACATCTTAACTAAAGGTTTGCTCATCCTAACCTAATTTCACAAAGCTCTAAAAAGTATATCCATAAAAGGTTGAAATATTTTTTGTGCCATCAATACCCAGGTGCACAATATAAAATAACTTTAAAAACTTACGAAAGACAAATAATTGGGTTTCCAATTTTCCATCTACCAAAAATTTTTACATTCATAAATACAGCAAATTATAAGTAAAAAACCTTACATTGTTAGGTTTTTTACAAATAACTTTGTTGACTAACTGATAAACATTACCGATAAATTGCATTTAATCGTTGTATACAGGCTAAACCGTAACATTTAATAACTGATTTTTCATTACTGATGAAAACATATGTAAATAATTATGTTTGCCAGTATTAAGAAGTTAAATCAAAGAAGGATTTTCTTTGTGAATAATATCAATATTTATAAATGAACAATAGAAACAAAATAAAACAGCATTAAAATCGGTTGTTGGCATAACATTTGAATAAAGATATGTATGGTTAATTTATTTCATTTTGACTGCCGTGTCATACTTTACTAATGGATAAAAAAGAAACAAAACTAATAATGTTTAAAACTAATAAATACCCCTTATAAAGCAAATATACGAAGACAAATTTGATGAAACTATACCCGACCAAGAGGCATTCCCAGAGTTTGGCAACACTGTAATTAGTAGGTAGCTAATGATTGGTTAGATGCAACAATGTGGATGACGTAATGATATCAGCTGATCTTACCCAGTTCATCCCGCTCCAGCTGTTGTGCACTGTACTGTCCCGGGTTCTGCTCCCAGCTGATTATATACCAGCTGATGCTCCTCCTCCTACGCACCACTTGCATCACCCCCTCTCGCCGGTTATCGCCGAATCGTGAATGTGATTGTAGTCCTAGGCCATGCCATTATTGCACCTGCTGAACACCACATACTACCATTCATTAAAACTCGAAAATCCTTATTGTAAAGCTCTTTAACGCTATTTGTTTGAGTAGCAATATACTCTCACGTTCTTGATTGCTTAAAGGTTCATGACCGACAACAATGGGACATGTTCTGTATTGTTCTAGGAAAAAGGAAGAT
>JAQYXR010001251.1:0-37311 GCA_030545055.2 Neoaliturus tenellus | reverse complement strand
CGACAAGTTCGGACGATACTCCGCGTTAGGAGTGCGTTGGAGAAAACAGAAAAAGAAGTGGATTACCGCAAACACCCGAAGGTGACTATAACATAAATAATAAACGTTTAAAGTTTGTTAAGGATCCAGAAGAAGATGAAGATGCAACAAATTTAAAAATAGTAAAGGAGGAAACATCTACAAGTTTGAAACTCGACAACAACCAACTGTATGATGCAAAATCTCACAGGGTTATTAATGTTGCAAAACCAGTCAACAATGGAGATGTTGTTAATAAAGGCTATTTTCTATCTGCGATGGAATACGCTTTACTGTTGGAAAAGACTAAAAGTGGAAAAAAGTACAATGCTTTAAATTATAAAATAACTAATGTGGCAGATCCAACCGAGGATACAGATACAATCAATAAGCGTTATTTGCATTCTGTAATACCAGAAAAGAAAAAAGATGGATTTTCCTTCTATAAATATACTATAAACGATATTGGATATCCTAAAGAAGAAAGTGATGGTGTTAATATTAAATACATTAAAGATAATTGTATTTTATATAATGGTGCTGTTATTGATTGTCATGGAAAAGTGTTGTCCAATCTGAAAGATGGTTCAACTCCATCGGATGCTGCTACCGTGAGACAAATGAATGAAAGCTTGAAGAAAGGAACATCCGCTTTTGTTAAACAAAATCAGGTGGTGTCAAAGAAAGGTGATGAGTTTATGCAAGGAAGTGAAAAGTTTACCTTACTACAACTACAAAATAACAAGTGGGATGGAAAAAATAAAAGATTGTCAAATATAAGTTTAGGCACGGAAGAACATGATGCTGTTATTTTAACACAAGTGCCACAACTATCAGCTACTGGTGTTAACTGTATATGTGGAGGTAGACGATTAACCCATGTAAAATCTGGTAAAGATGATAATGATTGTGTTGTTGTGAAACAAACTATAGTTTTAGATAAAATAAATAACTTATATGATGGAAAAAATAGAAGAATATCTAACATATCAGCAGGAATAGCTCCGAATGATGTTGCTACTATTAATCAAGTTATAGCAACCTCTAATAACGATCCATCTGTGTATACATGTAATGGTAAACGTATCACAAATCTTGATAATCCTACACGTAACAAAGATGCTACTAATGTACAGTATGTAATGAATCTTGTAGGTAATGTAGTTATTGATATGCATAATCATTTGATTAATGCATCGATGAAACACAATAAAATCGAAGATTCTCAGAGAAACCAATGGATTAAAGATGAAATTATTGATAGATACTAGTAAAACTTATGAATATTTAAGTATGGAATACACCAAAAGGATTCATTATCATAAAGTATTTCATAGAGTGAAGACGTTGGTTACATAAAACAGCATAATGAAGACCGTATCGCTCAGTCGTCGTCAAGACAGCGGCAAGAGAGGACGTGGTTTAACATCAGCTGCATTATCCCTGCTCAGACGGATTCCAATTGGTGCTGTTGTGAATCGAACGATAGACGCTTTACCATACGAATTACATCTGCCCGGAGGTTATCAATATTGTGGACCTGGAACTAAGTTGGCAAAACGTTTAGCAAGAGGAGATCCTGGAATTAATAAATTAGATCAAGCTTGCAAAGAACACGATATAGCATATTCAAAGTATAAAGATTCAACAAATAGATCAATAGTGGATAAAATTCTAGCGGAAAAAGCTTGGCAAAGAGTAAAATCAAGTGACGCAAGTATTGCAGAAAAAGCAGCGGCTTGGGCAGTAACTACAGCCATGAAGACGAAAGCAAAGTTAGGTGCTGGAAGACGTCGCAGAGGAAGACCTGCAAAAGGAAGAAGCGCTCCCAAAAGAGGTGGAAACATTAAAAAAGGACGTCGTAGAACTCGTAAGACAAATGTAAAGAAGACTTCTGTTTGGCAAATGGTAAAAAACGGAGCAGGTTTATACCTAAGACCATACCGTGTGTACTAAATAAAAAGAATCAATTGATAATTCCAAATAAAGCCTTAACAAATCATCAGTTAAATGATTATGTAAAATGTTTGAAAATACCATTTTTTCGAGGAGTTTTTATGAAAGATGCATTACCAACTAAAATATGGGAAAATGAAACTGGAATAGTAAATTTGGATTCCACCTATGGTCCAGGCACTCATTGGGTATGCTATAAAAAGCTCGGACAAACCGTTTACTACTTTGATAGTTTTGGCAATCTGCCACCGCCGAAAGAACTGCAACATTATTTTCGAAACTCCAAAAACATTTTTTACAATTACAAAAGAGAACAACCTAACAACACTGAAATCTGTGGGCATTTATGTTTGGAGTTTCTAGCGAAGAGTGTCAGTCACCTTTAAGATGTCATCGTATACAGTGTCACTGAGTGGAAATTCATCCACATTGAAAAGTACGCTGTTCCCAGCATTGCGTCTATCCAAGGAAAGATTATGGGAAGCGGCATTACTTGATTTGACTACCTACAACTCAATTCCCAATGTTACGGAAGGTAAAAACAATTTACTACATTATTATGAAACTATGGATGCTTCAGGAAAATACTCAGAATTGAAAATAATTACATTTCCTACTGGAGCTTATGAAATCGATGATATAAACCAATTACTACAGAAACAACTCGGAGAAGAAAATATCACCGTTAAAGGAAACAATAATACTTTAAAAGCAGAAATAACTTCGAAATATTATATCGATGTCAGCTTGGAAAACTCCATTGGCAGTTTACTTGGATTTACAGATGCAAAAAAGAAAATCTTAACTCCTGGAACTACTCATTCGGGTAATACAACTGTTACAATATTGAAAGTCAATAGTATCGATGTAACGTGTAATATTATACACGGATCGTATAGAGAAGGAGTGAATCAGCATATTTTACATACATTTTATCCAACAGTGGCTCCCGGTTTTAAAATTGTTGAGAAGCCACAAAACTTGATATACCTACCGTTAAACACTAGTTTCATTTCAGACATCGTACTGAACATATTGGATCAAGACGGTGTTAGTGTTGACTTTAGAGGAGAAACGATAACTATACGGATACACATCAGAGCGGCAACATAAAAGTCGACATGGGATTATCATTTAAACCGCAACGGAAGAGTCGGGAGCTCAGTAGCTCCTCGACATTGGAAGAGTTAACATCGGACAACATTCGTTTTCTACAGAAGATTGGATTGAAACTTAACAACGATGGATATCCTGGATATATCTCAAGGACCGACATTCGACGAAACACTATGGGAGAAGGAATATCACACGCACAACCCTTACACTTCATCAAAATTAAACAATAACGATGAAATAAGGATTCCCATTCAACAACAAGATATTTACACATTACCGTGTGAAAGTTATTTATACATTGAAGGACGGGTATTAAAATTGGATGGAAAAACTGCTTCAACAGTTCCTTTTATAAATAACCCGATGGCATATCTTTTTGATGAAATAAGATATGAGATATCAGGGGTGACAGTTGATTCGACAAAAAAGGTTGGTATAACAACGACATTGAAAGGATTAACAT
This sequence comes from Neoaliturus tenellus, assembly GCA_030545055.2. Lineage (NCBI taxonomy): Eukaryota > Metazoa > Arthropoda > Insecta > Hemiptera > Cicadellidae > Neoaliturus > Neoaliturus tenellus. The sequence continues at coordinate 33,758 of JAQYXR010001251.1, read as the reverse complement.
CATTAACACCGCATGAGAAGAATTCAATAGTCACCGCCGGATGGGTTGCCCCTGATAAAGACACTATAACACCGGATTCCAACGGTCACTTTGATTTTCATGTACCTTTACGATTGCTTTTGGGATTCGCTGAAGATTACAAACGAATAATAATAAATGTCAAACAAGAATTGGTATTACTCAGATCTTCAACTAACAAGGACTTGATACTTGCAGACCCTGCAACTACGGAAGATAAACTGGAATGGCAACTACAATTGGATAAAGTTGTTTGGAGAGTACCTCATGTAAGATTGGCCGATGAACATAGAATCGTATTATTGAGAAAGTTAAAATCTGACCGTGATATTGTGATGCCATTCCGAAGTTGGGAATTCCATGAATATCCTACACTACCTCAGACAGAACGACAAACATGGACCGTCAAGACATCAACTTACTTGGAACGAGCAAGGTACATAATACTCGGTTTTCAAACTAAGCGAAAAGATGTTATCACTGCAAATGCCGGGCAATTTGATCACTGTAAAATAAAGAATTGTAAAGTTTTTCTAAACTCTCAATTCTTTCCGTATGACAATTTGAATGTCATGTTCAGCAAAAAACGTTTTTCCATTTTATACGATATGTATGCAAGATTTCAATCGTCATATTATGGAAAGACTAATACACCACTATTATCACCTGACCAGTATTATTCCAAGGCTCCGATAATTGTAATCGATTGTTCAAAACAAAATGAATCGGTAAAATCATCAAGTGTGGATATAAAAATTGAAATGGAATTTGAACAACCAGTAGCGGATGGAACTTCAGCATACTGTCTAATTCTACATGATAAAATAGTTACTTACACACCGCTGACCGGAATTGTGAAGAATGTACTTTAAAAAGAATTAGTACAACGACTGCAGATTTTTTGAGGTTAGAATTATCTGCTTCAATTTTTGAGGTTAGAATTTCGTTTGTGAAAAACAAGTTGAAAACAAACATTTATGTGATTGTATAAATTTCAAGGATTTCACGAAAAACATAAAAGCGAGAAAATCATGAGTTGAAAGTTCATTTTATCTTCGACCGTCGTATGGGAAACATCGTTCGCAAGATGAGTTCTACTAACGGAGAAGAAAATACACCTCTAATGGATGAGAATAGTTCAGATATAGAAAAACAAGTTGAACGAGAAATGGACGAGTTCCTCAAGTTTAACAAACATAAGAAGAGAGAAGAAGAAAAAGAAGAAGGAGAAGCTGAAAAAGAAGTAAAAAGAAAAAAAGTTGAAGTTAACATTACAACAAATATTTTAACAGAAGTATTTCTTCGAATTTTCTACCCCATTTCTTCATGCATGACGAAAAGTATTTCAGTTGGAATTTTAAAATCATTGGATTATTCACCGATTGTTATTTTAAATCATGGAAATAAAATGGTTACATTCACTGAAACTTCTTGGGAATCATTTATGAAACATTTACATCTTTTGGAATGCTATTTGAGTAACAACACATTTGGAAGAAGAACAAGATTAAGTTTATTGGAATCAAATATTGAAGTTGATATAGTGAAACATCGTGGAGGACAAATGGTTCGCTTCAGAGATTTAACTAGACATGATGTAAAATTACATTTAACTAAAGAAGAATTTTACACTTTAAGTTGTACTACCGGTCCCGTCACCAGATATTTGAAACAACTAATATTTTCAAGTGCAATAATCAAGGACTATCTAATCGATACATTGGACAGACAACCTTTCGTTCCAATTTTATACGGTCCCGTGGATACTTCAATTTTTAATCGAATACCTCAAGAAGTGGATATGTGGAGACAATTGAACAACTATCACACCAACTTTAATATCGACGAAGAAGCGCAAGAAGTTAAAGAAGAACAATCGTGTTTGTAATACAAGTCAGTTGCTGACGAGACTTCATCATGAACAAACGGGTTTCGTTTTCTAATGCGCCACATATAATGGAAGTTAAAAAAGGTATAATTGAATTTCAAGCTTTTCGAGGAAATGATGGAAATTTTATTATAAAAGAATTAGTAATTTTGGATATGAACACATCTGTAGTTTATCATTACTTATTCAAACCTCCATTACCATTCAATAGACTAACAACTAAAGCGAAAGTTACAAACAAATGGTTGTACAAACATTTTCACAACTTAAGATGGGATGAAGGTTTTATTAGTTATAACATGATGCCGCACATTATGAATCATTACTGCAAAGAGTTCAAAACTATCTACACAAGAGGATTGGAAAAAGCTAATTGGATACAATCATTTACAAGCAACGAAGTGATAAATGCAATAATAGATAGAGATTTCCAATGCTACTTCAATGAACTTTGTATTTCATCAAAGAGTTTTAAACATCGAAGGTCACAGTGCGCTTTAAAGAATGCCTACCGCTTAAATAATTTCCTTCAACAGAATGGTGGGGGTAATGTCGGTAATAAAAGTGAGAGCGCTACCATGACGCAGCATGAGTATTACTCGAACCTCCGAAGAGACAACATCTCCGACGGACATTATTATTAACAAGAAGATTAACAATAACATCAAGATGGCATCGCAGAACTTTCTTCAAAATTTGGTTGATCAATTCAACGCTCATTCTAAATCAACAATCTTACCGACGAAGAAATGTTCTGAACTAAAAGAAGAAAAACATTACATCATACATACAATCAAGAAGATGGACACTTCAATTGGTGATGCTATTAATTGCACATTGAGCGAGGCGCCGTATACAGTTGGTGACGAACCGAAGTTTCAAATCTTTTTACCGAAACGGTTTGTACAACTTCTACAAAATGAAGATCTTCGAGTTATTCAACCTGGCGCACTCTATTTAGTTTCACACGGACCAAGTGGAAACAACTCAACTGAACTAACTATTCATGTAACACCTACTACTAACTAGTTTGTACATAACATTGTAAATATATGTGTTTGTAATGGTTTCTCAATAAAGATGATATAAAACAAAAAGAAGCAACATATTGTTATGTCTTTGTACATAGCAATATGTTGCTTTTTTAAAAATTCCACGGGATGACCTTGACCCAATTATGTGTGATAATAAAAGTGAAAATCAACTTGTGAAATTCATCAGTCTACGACTACCTTTCGTACCGTACACATCTCGCTCTCTATAACTAAATACAAAACTTCAACATGTCTCTAAAGGTCAAGTGTGCATCTTACGATACCAACACCATTACGAGTTTTGAACAACTTGAAGATTTAACCAACGAAATGCGAGTTTTACTTACCGGTGGTTATCACTTAACTGTTGATGTTAGTGCTACTAATGTAAGGATGTTTACTAAAACAAAATACTGCGATGATGAAGTATTTCTTTCTACACAACCTACAACATCTTCATCGCCGACTGGTCAACATAACATCAAGTTCCACAAGTACTACCAATGTTAAATAACTTTTAACAAATAAAACTAAGGAATCACGTGATCAATGTCAAGTTGATAAAAAGGGTGTGATACTTGGATAACTAATCATTCGCTTCCCAACTCTCGCTGCGTCAACACCTATTTTTAAAGATGTTATACAGAATGATGATTGAACTTGATGGAAAGATCTATGGAAAAGATTACAACACCGTTGAACAAATGACAGAAGATTTAGAAATATTAACCCGAGAAGGATATCAGGCTAAATTAATTTTAAAGTTTCCTGAAGTACATCCACTATCGACTGAAGAACTTATCGCTATGGCTAAAGCGGAAAGAGAGAAAAAGTCTGAAGAAAACAAACAGGAGAGAGAGAAAAAGTCTGAAGAAAACAAACAGAAACAAACTTCTTAAGCATCAATTTTCCTTACATTAGTAAGGTATAATTTTTTAAAACTTCGTTTGGATGACCTTGAAATTACCCCCACCACTTTTTGTAGTACATAAAATTGACTATTCAACACTATACACTCTTATTCTTTCACTGGACTCAGCAGCGTCAACATGGAAGAACAAAAGTACAAGTACGAACCTCGTTACTGTTGTGAACAACAATGTACAGATTTAGGACCAATGATGGTGGACGGGTTAGCTTGCACTAAATGTGAATTTTTTGGATCTTGTTACTGCAAGTGCAAAACAAAACAACTACCGCCACCGGAATTGCGAACTTTCAAATTTTACAAATCAAGATATTTTCATACATGCTGTCCTCAAAGATGTTTCAAATTTCATCCTCTCGATTTAGCTTATTGTCAACGCACCAAGTCTCATCAAGATGATTTTTGTACACATATGATAAAAAGATGTAAATACAGGTCGGATTGGTATTCAGATCCTGTTGAACCATCGAATGTGTAATTTCAGTTTTACACTCTTTTTTAAAACTTCAATTGGATGACCTTGAGATTTCCCCCACCATTGGTTTTTTTTTTTAGATTTCCCCCACCATAAGTCTTTTAGATTTTCCCCCTCCATTAGTTTAAGTTTTGTATCTTATTGAATCCACCTTTGAATTATTTCACTTCCAACATTCTAACTAACAACATGGTAACACCTTTTGTCAGGTTTCAACATATAATAACTGAGAGGGAAGAAATGGAAGAATTGTTTCAAAACTTGCTCGCTATGATGGATAGATATTATATGAGATGGATCAGAATTGATGTTCAATATTTACGTCCTGGTGAATTATCTTCATTATCACAGAGTGAGGAGGACGAGGCAACTACTCCAGCTAAGATATTTGAATTAAAAGACGAAGAAGAAGAACTTAGCTTTTTATTTAATCATAAGCTCGCCGTTAAATAAGCCCCCTCCCTTAGCGGCGTTCCTCATTTACTCGCCGACTCTCCAACGATGAACAACTCTCCATTGGCACGGATGAATTCTAGTTTTGAAATAAACTCTAAAGAAGAGTTACAAGCTATTTTTAATATTTTACAAGAACTTGTAGATAATTATACAACTATCAAAATGAATTTGGAAATAACATACGATTGTCCTATTTGTGATAAGGTTGAAAGTTCGGACGAAGACAGTTTACTAAATCTAACTCCTGCACCATCTGACACTACTGACGGTAATAATGAAGAGCAAAATCTTTCCCCCACCACTTCTTTGTAATTCATCTTTCCCCCACCACTTTTTTATTTAACTAACATTTCTTGCTTTCACTCCTCATTCCGTCTTCAACTTTTGAACTATCAACATCACTTCTTTTAAAATTTCAAACACTAACACAATCATGATGGATGAAGTTCCCTTTGTAACTAGAATGGAAGAGGATAAATTGAAATTGGAAATTAAACGATTGGAAATGGAACAGGAACACCAACTCGGAATGTTACGTCTCTTCAAACTTTTCAAATACATCATCTGGGGACTCTGCGTTTACCTTTTTCTCGTCGTCGGCGTTTGTTTCTACAACTCCATAGTTCATCACAAAAATTCAACCTGTATAGTTCCTGGTATTGCACATTGATTGTATTTGTTTTTACGAATAAAGTTCAAAAGAGTCTTCTACCTATCCCGCTATCACCGGGTAGTTCAACTCTCAGAACTATGTCCTGTGGTAGCGGGGTAGGTTTTTTTAAAACTTACTCAGGATGGCCTTGACATACTTTCCGTACCCCCATTATCAAGTTGAATTTCAGTTTTGAACCAACTTTTAATTTATGCGCAGTTTTAGTTCAACCGAGCGCCATCTCCACTCCCCCCATTGATTAATTCACCATCTGACAGGCCGGAAGCTCTAGACCCTCCATTAACTGACATCCACAGTCACGCATATATTTCGACGCGTCATGTTTCATTCTTCATTATTGTTCTATCCGCGGAACTTAACACTTCTATTTACCTTCTCTCTCTCTTGTTATGACTGCGCTATGTTTGAACTGACTTTTATTTTCGTTCAACTATTAGAGTTTTTATTAACACCGTCGAATTACAATTTTGAACTAACTTTTAATTTATGCGAAGTTTTAATTTAACCCCAGTTAATTTATGCGCAAATTTAGTTCAACTCCCAGTTGTTGAATTTCTGTTTTGAACTAACTAATAATTTATGCGAAGTTTTACTTCAACCCTGGTTAATTTATGCGCAAATTTAGTTCAACTCCCAATTGTTGAATTTCAGTTTTGAACCAACTTTTAATTTATGCGCAGTTTTAGTTCAACCGAGCGCCATCTCCACTCCCCCCATTGATTAATTCACCATCTGACAGGCCGGAAGCTCTAGACCCTCCATTAACTGACATCCACAGTCACGCATATATTTCGACGCGTCATGTTTCATTCTTCATTATTGTTCTATCCGCGGAACTTAACACTTCTATTTACCTTCTCTCTCTCTTGTTATGACTGCGCTATGTTTGAACTGACTTTTATTTTCGTCCAACTATTAGAGTTTTTATTAACACCGTCGAATTACAATTTTGAACTAACTTTTAATTTATGCGAAGTTTTAATTCAACCCCGGTTAATTTATGCGCAAAATTAGTTCAACTCCCAGTTGTTGAATTTCAGTTTTGAACCAACTTTTAATTTATGCGCAAATTTAGTTTAACACCCCGATTGTTGAATTTCAGTTTTACACTAACTTTTCGTTTCGTTCAACTATTAGAGTTTTTACTAACACCGACGAATTTCAATTTTCAACTAACTTCTATTTTATGCGCACTCTTCGCTCAACCGACCGCCGACGCTCTCGCCATCTCCACCCCGACATCTATTGTCCCCACTTCTGGCCCACCGGAAGCCACGTGCCGTGGCATGTGGCTTCCGGTGACGTCACTTCCGGGCCAGGAGTGGCTTTTCTACACTACTATTATGTATGATGTGACAAGCGCCAAAGCATATTTCTGTAAGACTTCCAAGAGGGACGTCCCTTAAAGGGTGTGCAAATTGAAACTTCTTTGTCCCTTGTCACATCATACACCATTTTTCAACGTATTTGCATTAGGAGTAATAAGCCACAAACCCGACGTCAAAAGGTTGAGCATTAAGAGAGTAATTAATTGCATTTTTAGGTTTTACCGTATAACAAATAACAAATAACAAATGCTTTATTTTTTTAGGCAAAGTTAGGACTATATAGTTCTCTCTACCACTTAACCTCAGTTTATAATACAAGAATTTGGTAACTAAAGTAAAAAATTATCAAAAGAAATATTAAAATATAAAAGACATAATAAGACAAGGAAATTTTTGACAAAAATACAACAAAATTTAGTTTCAAACAATTACCATTTCAAACTTTAATTTTAAATACAATTTTATATATGCTAAACAATTTATTTCAGGAATAATTTTAGTTTGGAAGTATATTAAATAGTTTATGTGTAATTTTAATTTTGTTATGCCCCCCACGAATCAACCGAAAGCAACCACTTCAACGATGCCCCAAAACGAGCACGACTGTCAATATTTCTTATATCAGCTGGCAAAGCATTCCAGAACTGAGATGCCGTTAAAACGAATGATTTGTTGTAAAATGATGATCTATGTGCAGGTATATTGAGTGATTAACTCACTCACTGACTCACTCACTTAGGTATACTTATTTCTGACCCCACTGTCTGAACTATGTTCTTGGAAGTTATTCACATACATAGGTAAAATTGTTTGTTCCCAAATAAAATAAAAAAACAATTAATTTGAACAAAAATGTCGGATTAAAACGCATTTGTATAGTTTGACTCTCGCTATCAGAGGTTAGTTCTTGCATCGTCTCCCAATCGGGCCACCTGATTCAGTAACAATACTAACAATGTCGGTAATGTAGTTCAAAAAGTTCACCCAACATCCGCCAAGTTAGTTCTCGTACTTATTTTACTACACAATTTTAACTACACCCCTGCGAACATATTTAATTTCCCTCCTTCCATCGAGAAAGTTTGATTTTCGGTTAGAATCTTCGGATAATCGCTAGAAATGGTGTTTACGTGCATTCTCGGCCACGATACGAGTATCTAGATACCGTATGATTTTAATGGAAAAAGTTTGTTTGCCTGCCATTTCCGTCTAGGTCATCTGTTTGAAGTCTAGTTTGCGGCATTGTACTCTGCTAAGTTAGACCTTCAATTTAATACCAAATTGAAAACTGCTGCTGTTTAAGAATTGAAACTATGCTTAAGAAATGCATGAATTATAATATAAGAAATGATGTTACTAATTTAGTAACTTTCAACATATTGCTTCCTCTTGAATCAAATTGTTATGATATTACATATAATGATTCGTCTTGAGATTTATTTCATTTATCAATGGTGTAGAGTTTCCGTATAAAATTATGTTTTTGATTTCCACCCATTACCATCTGGATGATTAAATATGTTATACTATAACAAATGACCACGTGATAACAACTAAGATGTATTAGGCTGGGCGCGCACTATAACATCAAATGTTTCCTGATGAAAGCTATTGGACGACCACTACGTTCATCCTGTTCTGGGCCTGTAACTGCTAATATATCATACCAGCCTGTTCTATGCTATAAATTTATGTTGTGACATTTTAAATAATAGTCCTATTTACTTTGATATAGTCATTAGCAGTTTAATCACACCTTACAAAAGGTGAGCAAAAATATAATGATTATCCATAATTTTCAAAATAGGCAAATCATTTTCAACCATTATTTAAACATATAAAAATTTATTTATAAAAATGTTATTAAATTTTACTGTCAACGGCTAATAATGTGATGTTATCTGATAAATAGAACTCAAAAAATTTCAATACCGGTATTTCGGTAAGGATAACCTGTTGTATTTTATTACATATACTTGATGGTGAACAACAATAAACCAAAAGCAAACCCAAGCCATCAAATAAAAAAATATTTTTCATGTTTTTGAGAATATGGTCCTATTCATTGGCCAATACTCTAGTTGAATACTTTCAACTAGATCAAAAAGATTTAGGATTTAGATCAAAGAGATTTTCAAATAGATCAAAGAGATTTCAAAGAGATTTAAGAAATAAAATTATAATTTATTTAATTAATTATGTAATAACTTTCAAACTTAATTGCTTTATCTGTGCTTCCATAGGGTAAACATTTAGCTCATAATATAAAAGAAACTACAAATAACATAATGAGCCTTAAGAACCGTGGTTAATAATGTTTATTAATTTCATTCGTTTCGTCATTCAATTTCAACTTCACTGAAATCAACCTCATCTCATGATATATTTCTGGGTTCTGTTATCAATGCTTAGAGCTATAAAACAGTTTACAGCTTTTCAGCTTTACTGCCGCTGAAACCGCTGTCTGAAAGTTTACTATTCTCTAAAAAGTAATTTTGGCAATGAGTAGTAACTTTCCATTAAATGAGTAATACCTTTCCATTAAATGAGTAGTAACTTTCCAGTAAATGATTAGTACGGGAACAATGCATGAGATTATGTACTTTCCGTTATTTGTGAAAATGTTTTCGTATGCTTTGTGTTTTTCGTGTGTAAGTGTAACAAAATTATCCCACAACAACCACAGAATTGTGAGTTCTAATTTTAATAAAAGTAAGAAGATCGTGGCTGAGGATGGACCATCAGAGATTCGAAACCGGCGCCACTGTTTATACCGGTAATTGATACTATATGCGAGAAACCAGTTTTTTTTATTTTTTTTTTAAGTTGTACAGGAGTGACTTGTTTTACATCATAAAAAAATTTGTTTGGCAAATACTTAACAAACTTCAATTAATGGAAACATGTTGAAAAATTATTACGAATGATCACTAAACACATGGGGATTATATTACTTGAATTATCTGATTTTCTTTGTGAAAGTTTAAGTCTGCACCATAACTTTTATCTATAAACTTGGATTAAAAATAATAACACTTTCCAACAAGTTGTATTTATTTTGTGAACAATATAAGATACAACAATTTATAAGTGTCATATTAATGAAAATGTACCTAACGTACTTTTTTATCATATCGTTAACTTAATATTATAGCGTTTAATAGTTATTTATGCAACAAGTGCGGAATGTGCCAATTTGCTGCACTCGAGAGAAATGTTTATGCACGAGCAGCAGGCGAGTGCGGAATAATTTCTCTCGAGTGCAGTGAAGGCACTTTTCGCACGAGTTGCATATTAAATTTTTCCTACGACTGCCAAATATTTCTTATATAAGTATAAACGTTTAATATTCATGTTAAAATACCCACTATGTGAGGTCCCTGTCTCAAGATAGTGATATATATTTATGATAGCCTGTATTATGGACTTCCTATATTTAGTTAAAAATTCATTACATTTTTCATGCGGAAGATTTAACGCCACTGGTTTAGCAGTCTTAGCAAAATCGTCAGGGAATAAGTCACTTAAATCACTAAAGTCACTGTCATAGTTGATCACCAAACTTACACCTGTAGCTCACCTGTAGCTGGTTTGTAGGTAATGTTTATGTTGATTCAATCGAAAACGACCACAACAATAGATCAGATGTTTATATCCAGTGTTGCCAACTTAATTCCTGACTAATCAATGTTTCCTTGCTGGCTAATGCAAATTGTTTTGTGTTGTGAGGTTTAAACACTGGAGTGCGCAAAGTAAATCTAGCGTGCGCAAAGTAAAATGAATACGGCAATCACCTGTTTTGCAACGAGTATCGAGTGCGTAAACAACTGTTTTCACGGACAGTCGTGGGAAAAATATTTTAAATAACTACTTTCAAAACAAAAACCCTGAGTAATATTTCGCATGCAATATGGAAAAGCGAATTCCACTATATCGATGAATATAATCATTAATTTATCAAGTTAAAAGTGGTAATGGATTTAGCTTTTGTGCAGCATGATTGCTTGTTAATAATGCAAAACATAATCAACTAGCGATTTGGTCTAGTCTTAGGAATAGAAAATATACAAACATTTGCAATGAATAATATTAGTCCAAATGTGATTTCAAATTAATAGCCATATCTGCCTTCACAAAAAGATTAAATTCAACAGAAATTGTTAAATCCTTAAATGCAAGCTAGGACTAATAATAAATAATATATTAAAGCTAACAACTCTCCCAAGATTAAACCAAATGTTTTCGTCTGTAGGTAAGTAGGAGTTGTATTGTTTGAATAACAGTAAAGTGAAATATAAGTATAGTTGTAATTTTTTCCTCCTTACTTCCTTTTGTCATAATGATAATAAAAAACCAACACTGTTGTTTTATTTAAAATTATTATATTCTATTAGGTGTTTAACTGGTGGCTATCATAAGAATTAACTTGATATTACAAAAGTGAGTGCGTGTTTTGGTATTTCCAGAATTAAATCAATTAAAACTATCTCCGTTTATCAGTTGCCTTCCAATCGCCTATAACCATATTAACGTACTGGAGGCACTTTTAGAAAATCAAACATGTCCGATAAAACATGGATTCGCTAGTATTTCCACCACAAACAGCATTAACGAGAGTAATACAGACTTTATTAACACCAACTTATTAACTTACAAACCTAAATAACCTGTTATTTTAAACTCAAGGATATGTATGTAGATGTTTTTATTATACTTAAAATTTTTTAAGATAAATAACCCATTTTAAATTTATGAAATATAAGTTTATTCTATAAAAACTCAAACGTGTTGTATGTTTTTATTAAATTTAAAATATTTAAAATCGTAATGGTTAAGTAGTCATTTATAAACCTTTCAGACAATAAAATAACATTCCTATGGTTCTTTAGAAACTACTATATAAATAATCAATATTAAAACATTTTTCTGACAACAATGTAAAGTTCCAATATCAGTATCAACACTTAAAACTTAAAAACTAAAAAGAATCATTAAAAAAATAATCGAAAATTGTCAATTACAACAACCACAAACATTGTCGCCGGCAGCCGTTGTATGATCGGTACGACCATCACAGCCAGGGATAACATGATGGCTGGCGGGGACTCGTGTGATGGCCTGGACAACCTTGTTATTGGTTCCATCAGTGAGGCATAACCAGGCCTCGCGGAGTAGTGCGTTTAATCGATTATAACAATCGATAAACATAGTTTTATCTTGAAGATATCCATTAAAACTCGTTCTCATATTAAAAATATAACGGATGAATTTGTTTATGTACATAAATCACTAAATCACTAAGGGACCTCACATATTGGGTATTTTAACCTGAATATGAATGAGAGATGAGTGTAGGATGATTGTGGCGCGATCTTGTAATGTTGTTACTGACTAAGGCCCACATTCTCCTTAGACAGGACTGTTAATTAATAGCCCAACAGCCAATGGTATCTAGGGACCTACAGTTTAACGTAAGATCCGAACCACAATTTCAACCTAACATATACGAATTGGTCTAATTTTGAGGATGGTCTTTGTATGGATGAACTAATGTTCAGTAGTGCGGACGTTAATCCCCACCAGGGAACATCGCATATACAAGCCATAGCTTATAACTATTTACAATCTTGACCTCCAAGTAGCTGGACTACAGGACGTCGCCACCGTCCCAGTCATACCCAACCTAATTCTTGGAAACTCCATAACTCAAGAATTGTGCTTTCCCGCAGATTAAACAATCGCAATTTTTGTAAGACTAAAAATAATTAAAACTATATTGTATCCGGACATTTATTATTTAACAATATGCCTAAACCTCTTTTTGAAAATTCGTTAACTTAAATTATATGTTATTTTTATATTTACTCGTTATTTTAATACTATGTTTATATATATATATATATATATATATATATATATATATATATATATATATATATATATCAAAAGATGAAATAATAAGTACAGCCCCAAACTATTTTATAGAAATATTGTTATTTATATTACTTACTTACCTACTCCTTTGGCCACACAAAGCCCAAGTGATTTTTGCCTCGCCAACTGTTTTTCACCATTGTGTTCTGTCCCCTGCTACCTCCAAACATGCTCCAAACTTTCTGAGAAATTCGTTCACTTGGTTATTCTATTAGAGCCTGGGTCTTCCTAGCGGTCGTCGTCCCATTGGTTGCCCTATCCATGCTCTATTTATCATCTGGTCTAAGTCTCTTCCTGTACATTTCCCAGCCACCTTTCGCCACTTACATCTTTTGATCTTCACCGTTGCTACAATATCTTAGTGTTTGTATAGTTTTCTAATCGCTTGATTCTTCATTGTGCTATTTATATTACAAAGGATTTTTTTTTATTGTATATGATTGCCCAGTGACAAGAACGTTTAAAGTATTATACTTATCTTGGTTGGTTGTACGAATTTGGATATTGCGTCATAATCTCTAAATTAACCAAAAGCATAAAACCTAGGATTCTTTATTGTTTTTTACTTTAATTATAATATCCATTTTCTTAGTAAAATAAAAATTTTCTGTTGGATGTTCTATATTATTAATAATTTATTATGATTGATTTTTAAACTTTCATATATATCTTTTCTCTGGAGAAAATATTTTTCAGTGAACATTATTATGTTGATTGATTTAAAAAACATTTCTCTTTTTCTTGTATATAATTGATTGCATATTTTAAATAACCAAAGTAAATGTTTTGATAAAATATATATTTTTAATCATAAATTATAAATATTTATTAACATAACAAACAAGTACAAAGGTTATGATATTTTAGCGCTATCTACATTTAAATTTAGAATACCAGTTTTACGTATTCACAGAGATACAAAAGTTAGGTACAATTACCTCCAGTTTAGCCTCTTTGATTACCCAACCTGAAATGAGAACACGCCGCGAAGCTTCTGTGGGGTTGTGTTTGTGTAGTGGTGAATAAACGTGAGAGTTCTAAATGTAAAATACAACCCCGGCCTAATATAGCTCTTTCATGGTTAACATTGAACAACGTTAAACAGTTGCGATCATAGAGCTGACAATGCATTTTAATATTTTAATATATTTTATTTCTCTTACCGTATTTAAAAATAAATTGATATAATCTGATAGGAAGAGTTTTTATTTTTATTTTAATAAGTAAAACGAAGTTCAATCAAATTGTCTTTTTTAAGACGAGAATTTTATTTTAAGATACTTTAAAAATTAAATAATATTGTACGAACAAACAGGTTAGCCTTCTATAAAGTGTTGATCATAGTGGTGAAAAAAACTACAATACTTACACAAGGATTACACAAAATGCAGTTCTTCCATTTAACATTACTGTACTCTTTTGCAGGAAAGAATAAAAAGACATAGTAGTGTGTGGATGAAATTAAGGCTAAGGCGAAAGAAGTAGCTATATAAAATGTATGTGTTTACATCAAACTGGAAATGTTTTTGTTTTATGTAAAACCCCTCTCTAGTCCATCTGGACCCACGACATTCTGCGGATATGAATTGCATGTTTACTGGAAAAATATATAATTTTTTTAAATGTAATAGCAACTTATTTTGCAACAAACGCTAGGATGAAGTTATCTCTCACTTTATACAAGATGACATCAAGACAATTAAATACATTTTTTACTAACTATTTCATATATTTTATTATTACTTTGAACATATGTTTCATTTGTAAGTTTAACAATATTATCAAAACAGTTAATTAGTTAACATATTTTTTCAGATTAGGTTACTTTTAAAACATAAAAATAAAAATGTAGGGACACCCGATAAAAAACTATCAACAGCATTATATACGTTTAGTTTGAAAACATATATCATTTTCAGCTAAAAATTCCAAAAACTCTCTTCAATCCCATTATTGCATGGTTTCCAGTATCTAAAGACATCCTACTTGAATAAAAAAATTTAAAGAAATAAAGTGATATTGAAAATAAAGCAAAATATTTAATTTTGAAACAGAAATGTTTCTTATCAACATAATTTCATATAGACCCTTTCAATTAAAGTTACGTATAGCATTTCGTTCAGATTCTATGATGACTTGAGAGATCACTTTGTCCGATCCGTGCTTTGTGACTAATCAAAACAAAGTGATCAACTTATTTTATTGTTTCCAAGAAAATCTGACAATATATTTAGCTAATTTAGTTTACAATGCTAAATAAAATAAAAACATTTTAATTAAATACAAACGTATACTTATTATAATATGAGAGAACAGATTATGGATTCTTAAATTTAAAATACAACTATTTTAGGCAGATAAGCTTTCAAATATTTACGAGTCAGTTTGTGTAAGACATATATGACTGTAACCTATGTTTATTCTAAGATGAACAAATGCTTTTGGCATCAAGTATATTACAATACCGTTAAATATCTGCACAAACTCCATTGTGGATCATTGTTATCTTTTTTAATAAACGTTCCTTACTTTTCTGAACATATCTAAATCCTCATCATCGGAGTTGGTGTGTTTTGATCAATAACAAAATGCAACACATTTTCCATTCATTATGATTTCATTATGTTTCCCCTCCCTCAAGGGCTAGCTTTTTGGCTGGTCTTACTCCACTACGTGGTCAATTGGGACGACTCTTCAGAAGTAATAAGAATTAAGAGAGAAGTTTATGTCAATCTTCGACGAATATTGTTTTTTTTCCTAAGTCAGAGGTATTTTATGATCTAAATGGAAAGGAATCGGCAATAATGGGGTCATAAATTAGATAAAAAAACTTGTATTTTTAAACATTCTCTAAACTCGACTTTGGACCTATAAAACGTATTGTGTAATTGATACAAAAACTGCTTATTTAGTTGTAAGGGGATGAGGAATAAAATCTGACCAGTGGAAAAGTAGCTAGGTATAAAAAACCTTAATGAATATTAATTACATTATTATATAAATTATAAACTCATTCAAAAAGTTTCAAAAAGGTTTAGTTTGTATTCAAAAAGTGGTTTCGTGGTTCTAAATGTTTACATGTACTAAGGTACCTCTGTCGTTACTGCCTTTAAACGTTTGTAAAGCAATTATTATTTTAGACTGATTTTTCATTTTAATTATTATACTTTGAGTTTTCGACTTTATTTTTGACATTGAGATAAACAAACGTTCATAATTATTAATAAATAACCGTGCATTACCATACATCGTGTACGTTGTGTGTGACATATTTTAAGGTTTGCGGTGAAGGAACATATAAGGCAGTTTAGTTTGATATATGGACTAGGGTACCAAATGTTTCCTTCCGAAGGCCATTGGTTTGAGGTTACGTGAATCCATTACTGCCAAGATTTTCATCTGTTATGTTCGATGCTTCTAAATTGCAGCCACACAGTAATAATTATATAATATCTATTTTATATTTATTTGTAACAGAAATTCAATATTTTTTAAATACCATTTGCTTTAATGAATTATTTCATTATACGTTATTTCATCAGATATTGTTTTATATGTTTCAGAGCACGGAATATTATATTCGTTTAGTGAATTGTCATGAAAGTAGTTTCAAGCTCGTTAAAAAAAAACATTTTTAGCTTAGCTGAATTTAAGTGCGAATACCTTTTGTACACATTCCATTTATTTATAATTTT
Source organism: Neoaliturus tenellus (assembly GCA_030545055.2). NCBI lineage: Eukaryota > Metazoa > Arthropoda > Insecta > Hemiptera > Cicadellidae > Neoaliturus > Neoaliturus tenellus. The sequence goes on along the minus strand of JAQYXR010001251.1, from coordinate 17,329 downwards.
GCTTATGTGTGGGATCATTGTATCATAATATAGAAATAGGTGTAAGGGTACCCTATAAGATTAATAAATTTACATTGTTTGCAATGCGTTCATTCTAATATATTTTATTAATTTGCTGCAGTAGTCCAAAATTGAAGTTTTGTTCATAATTGACTAACTTAAAATAAACGTCTATTTGGGTAGTGAAGTAATGCTTTCGTTCTTCCTGTTTACTAATTACATAATAATAAACTGCATTGATTTCGATAAAACATTACAAGTTAATTATTATTTTCTTGGTTAATCTAAACATGTCTTCAAATTTACACCACGAAATAAGTTAACTTTATAGATAGCTTTACCATGTTTTACTATTAAATATCTTCTTAATATATAAATATAATAAAAACACTCTATTAGCATAGTATTAATATTCTTAAATTATTAATCATGAATTGAGACACATTCCACTATTTGTTTACATATCATAAGGATAAGTTTATATTTCCCTTGAAACTAGGAATTCCATCTGTACCGATGGAAGTAATCACATTAATAATGATAATGGATTGTCCTTCTACAAATGTACCGTGATTGGATGTCAAATACGTAAAGCATGATCATCAAGCGTCAATTTAATCCTCAATTATAATGTGACTCTGCAGTTGACCCATTGCAGAATTGTAAATATTTGATTGTTAACAGTTGATCTAAATTATTTAATTGTAAACAGTTGATCCTTGGGAATTGTAAATATTTTTAAAATTTATTCATTATAATTTGTTTATGTTGTATTCTACAAATACAAAATACTAGGTTACATACATAAAGCTACTAGGTTTAGCTAAAAAAGTATAGGGGTGCTGAAATCACGATTTAATAATTTATCTTAATATTTCATAAACATTTTTAAATACTAATGTATCAAAGAATTTAAGACTCTACCAATTAAACTAGGAGCTTAGACACAGTTCTCCCAACTTTTGAACATCCTGTGGTATATGTTGGTGACTTCAACAATCATCATACCCAGTGGGGATACTCGTCCGATGATGACAACGGCACTCGTCTTTCAAGCTGGGCTGAAAACAACAACCTTTTCTTGGTATATAATGCCAAGGACCCACACACCTTCCATTCAGCCCGGTGGCGTCGTGGGTACTCTCCAGACTTGTGCTTTTGGTCCCGTGAACCAACAGCAACACCCGTGCCTACTTCCAGGATGGTCCTAGGTGCATTCCCCCACTCTCAGCACAGGCCTGTAATAATATCAGTAGGAATGCAAATTCCACTAGTGAGATCTTTTCCTCGGCCTAGATGGAACTTTAATAAAGCTGAGTGGGAGGCCTTCTCACTAAGGCTTGATAGCGGCATCAAGTTCATCCCCTCTAAAAAAAAAAAAAAAAAAAAAAAAAAAAAAAAAAAAAAAAAAAAAAAAAAAACTATGATCGGTTCACACGCCTTGTCCTGTCTTCTGCTAAGGCGACAATCCCAAGAGGTTTTATAAAAGAATACATACCAGGATGGAGCAGAGAGTGCGAAGATCTTTACAGTGAGTTTACAGACACTTCTGACAGAGATGTAGCTGACCAACTCCCCTCACAACTCCACAGAAATGGGTGAAAACTGTCGAGAACCTGAACTTCACCAAAAGTAGTAGGAAAGCTTGGTCTCTGCTCAGGAAACTCTCCACTGGTAAATCAAGTGAAAAACGCGATGCCTCACAGCCTAGCCCTCGTAAAATTGCAAACGAATTTGATCGTATATCTCCGTACTTTCAAAACCTGTGCGTACGTCTGCAGACAGAAAAATTAATTTCAAGCTTAATGAGATAAAGGAGAGTAGGCAAGCACCCTTGGAAGTCTCTAGACTCTTCAGTTATGACGAGCTGGAAGTGGCGATTGATGCGATACCAATTGGCAAAGCAGCAGGCTTGGATGACATTTTCCCGGAGTTTATAAAACACTCGGGTAACAAGGCTAGACAGTGGCTTCTTGAAGTTTTTAACACCACTCTAAAAACCGATGACATGCCTGGGATATTTAAAAAATCCAAAATCATAGCCATCCTGAAGCCCGGAAAAAATCCAAAACTGCCTGAAAGTTATCGGCCTATAGCTCTTTTAAGTGTTTGTTTTAAGCTGCTAGAGAGGTTGATTTATAACAGAATCCTCCTTATTCTCAATGCCAGCATCCCTGTCGAACAAGCTGGATTTAGGCCTGGTCGCAACTGTTGTGACCAGGTTTTGGTTCTGACTTCTTTCATTGAGGATGGGTTTGAGGGAAGACTGAAAACCTCTGTGGCTTTTTTAGATCTGACTGCAGCATATGACACTGTCTGGAGAAAAGGCCTCCTAGTTAAATTTTACGACCTTATTCCATGCCCTTTCTTGTTGCGTCTCCTCAACTCAATGCTCTCCAATAGGATCATAAAAGTACATCTGGGACGCAGAGAAAGTACGTTTAGGCAACTTAGGGATGGCCTGCCACAAGGGTCAGTGCTCGCCCCACTGCTCTTTAATGTGTATACTGCCGACATTAATGGCACTCGGTCCTTAAAGTTTATATATGCAGACGATATTGCATTGGCATATCAACACCAGCATTTTCGACAAGCTGAGGAATTACTAACAAATGACCTCATGGACTTCCTCCTGGGACTTTTTTCAAGGTCGGAACCACTTCTTGATAGGTGACCCGACCATAGCGGTAGGTATTATGAATCTTCCTCGGAAGCAGTGGACTATACTCAATCGTTTCCGCACTGGATTGGGAAGATATAATTATTGAAGTACAAATGGGGAATGACACAAGACCAGTCATGCGACTGCGGAGCAGAGTATCAAACTATGGAACACATAGTCGAAGAGTGCCCTCTGAGTGCCTTCCCCGAAGGATTGACCGGTCTGCATAGCTCAAGTGAATGGCTTAGCACCCTGGATTTAGCTCTATAAAGAGAGATCTAATTCTTATTTTAGTGTTTAGATTTTTACTTATACTGACTCAGGTGCTCTGCACCACAGAATTTATTTTATTATTCTTAAACCATGGTGGCTGGCTGAATGAGCCATACGATATATATATACTAGGAGCTAAAGATCTAATTTTTTATCATACTAACGTTTTTTGGCGTTTTATCAGTCCGAAATTTGGTATTTTCATCTGTTTATTTTTCATCTGTTCATTTCTACTAGATTAATGTATTACAAATTCGTTTACATTTGATACTATGCATTCTTGTAATGGCATACATCAAAATTCAACTGTTTTCAAATCAAGTACTCTTAAAATTGAAAACTTAACATTAGATGTAAATGATAAATGTGATATCTCCTAAGGATTTTTTTAATATGAAAAATATTCACATCATCATAAATTCAATTAAGTATACACACTTAAATTTTATTGTAATCAACATTTAACAGAAAATGTGTGTAACTAGTGTGTACTAGTTAATGAAAAAAAGTTGTATATTCTTGTATGACGTAAAGTATTTTGTTTGGTACTATATTTTTTCCCAGAGTAACAGTAAATTTACCTACCCTTGTGATGAAGACAGTCTAAGTTTCAAAGGAATTGAATTGTAAATAAAATTTGATGTAAGAAAAAATTTAATCAACTATACAGTATATTTCATCAATAGTTTCATGATAATGTTTACACAGGGTTTTTAAAATTATAATATATACATTAAATTGTGACTGGAGACCATTTTAAATGTTATTCTTAAGAAGAATACAAATGGAATTCATATAAGTGTAATCGTTACAATACGGTATATAACTGTAAGATATTTTTTGTAAAATATGATTAATGATATTTTACATCGAACCACTACAGTAGGCCAAAATTTATTTTAAATTCGGTATAATTTTACAAGTCAAGATTTATAGAACTTTATCGTTTTTATAGTAACTATACAACCGAAATTTCTTTAACTATTGGATAGTTAACTACGATTTAATTACTTTTTATCTACCGAGTATTTTTCAAGAAATATCAGTAGCATAATCTAAATAGGGCAGGGAAGGATATTTCTACCTAAAAGGTTGAGACTATAGCCATATAATTTTAGCAATCGTCTGAAATCTCTGGAAAAGAACTTTTAAAGAAATTGAGTTTAGATACTCAGGTCGTCGCAGTATGTTTTAATTTTTATAACTTATGTATATAATTGCTTGCGTTCTTTATCTTCATCGACTTTTTTGCCGTGGAATATGTAAATATAACATAAATATATAAGCTAATTCTATTTATTACAAAAATATTATATTTAATTGAAACTTGATTGATTATCCAAGTTTTTAAATAGATTTATGAGTACAATTTTTGTAGTATAAGCGAATTATATGACAATGTTGTTATTAGTTTTTACTGTTTTTCACAGATAAACCACAGATAATATATTTCCTCTTATCTGCATTAAATACAAAACAAGATGAAGGGTTGCGTTTTCAATTTACATTTTGCAAATTAATTCTGATACACTGAAACCAATTACATAGCAAATTGGTGATTGTTGTTTGTATTATATTGTAAAGACTCTAATTACTAAAATAGGACCCTCTTTCCTTCCCTTTCCTTCTCTTCCCGACATCCTGAAGAGAATTTATTCTCAGCATGATTAATCTTTAAGATGAAGGAGAAGAGGTTTTGAATCAATAAACAATCCATATTTTAGTTCACGATTTGTGAGGTGGTTGCAAGATAGGTTTCTTAAACATCGATCACATGATCTTGAAAAAGCTGACGTCACTGCAAAAATTTATCTTAACGCTGTTTCAGTACTCAGTTAAAAATTGCCAACATGTGTTTGAAGGCCATGGATCGTCCTCAGGTCATTTAACCTCTGTGGTGTCACAAGTTCTGCAACATGGCGACTATCACAATTTAACATTTCAAATATTTTAAACTTAAAGATTTCACAAATTCGACCCAGAAGTCTCATTTTGCTGCTACTGTAGCGCAAAAACTTTATTAAAATAAACATAAGGACTTCGATAATGTAAAAACAAAAAACACTTTAGAACTTTTATCCCCACTACAGTTAGTATTCTGCAAGCATTGAAAAATATGAGATTAATACATTTATGTACTTTATGACTTAAATTTCATAAATTAGAGACTATAAACTTCACATTACCTCATTCACTTTTCGTATAGTATAGTATAGTATATGAACGTTATATGGAGGATTATAGTTTGTATATGCAACGTCTTTTTACAAAACTCGGTTTTTATTCCTATATAAGTTCAATGTAGTTATAACTTCGATCAGAAGTAAATTTAATTTTTATTTATTTTATTTATATCAGCCTTCAGTTGTAGGTTGTACTGTTGTTTGGGGGGTAAAGGATGGGGTTAGAGTGGGCTCTATGACCAATGGCCAATAAAACCGACTGATAACGGCGATAGAGGTAACTGCCACACCGACACAGCTGTGGCGGTATATCATCCGGCACCGCGGCGATAGCGGCTACATTGAGGAAATGCCGCTTGATTTGTAAGCTCAAAAACATGTTCAACCATTTGAAATATAATACTGAAAATAGTATTTATTATTAAAATGTTAATAAAAGTATTTGATTCAACAAAATCTCTAGGTCTACTTTTTTCTATCACAAATAGCTTTGACACCGGTCTGTGTATGTTTGATATGACAATCATATCCAATGATGACTCTATGGGGCTGGTTTGGTCTTGTTTTAACTCTAATTGATTTGATTAGTAATTATATATTATAATATAACTAAATTTATAATAGCAATCATTAAAGTATATCCACTCCTAACAAACTGATACAATACCCAATTATAATCAATCCCTTCTAAGATACGTTTTGTTTTATAGATCTGCTAGAATATAAAAATCATCATCAAGTTATCGTATATCAAGCGGGAATGCTTTTATTTACCAAAAAATAATGCTTGAAATTAAAAAAAAAATATAATTTAAATGAGCATACTGGAAGAATACCTATTTTTATGTGCTGTTCAATATGAAAAGACTATGACTGTAGGCACTATTAGACGGTGAGTTATCTCTACATTTGTAACCAAACAAATCCCTGCCGCCAGTAATTACAATGGATAAAGTCAGTCAGACTAAGTTGTCAAGCAAGTACAAGTCCAAGAGGTTAAACTTATTAAAAACTGAAGCAAAGATAAGGTTCAACAAACACTGGTATTTCCACCACGAAGTTGTACTTCAAGGGACAATGATGAACTATAATAATAATAATGATTTATTCTCAAAAATAAAAATACAGGATACAAATAATACAAAAAATAAATACAATTGAGGGTCCCCGCATGGGCTTAAGCCTGTGCGTGGGGACCGAGTTCAAAATTCGTGTCCCTGACTGAACGCACAGATAATTAATTATTTTACTCTGTGAACAACGAAATTAAAAACTAATAAACTATCTTCACTAACAAAAGAGTTACTTTGAATTTAATTTTTTTAAGTGTATATATTTATTTTCTTAAGGAGTATAGAAGTTTTATACACTAATAAAGTTAACTAGAAGAGAAACAATTAAAAATGAAATGTGTTTCATTTTTAAATGTTTCTCTTCTAGTTAACTTTATTAGTGTATAAAACTTCTATACTCCTTAAGAAAATAAATATATACACTTAAAAAAATTAAATTCAAAGTAACTCTTTTGTTAGTGAAGATAGTTTATTAGTTTTTAATTTCGTTGTTCACAGAGTAAAATAATTAATTATCTGTGCGTTCAGTCAGGGACACGAATTTTGAACTCGGTCCCCACGCACAGGCTTAAGCCCATGCGGGGACCCTCAATTGTATTTATTTTTTGTATTATTTGTATCCTGTATTTTTATTTTTGAGAATAAATCATTATTATTATTATAGTTCATCATTGTCCCTTGAAGTACAACTTCGTGGTGGAAATACCAGTGTTTGTTGAACCTTATCTTTGCTTCAGTTTTTAATAAGTTTAACCTCTTGGACTTGTACTTGCTTGACAACTTAGTCTGACTGACTTTATCCATTGTAATTACTGGCGGCAGGGATTTGTTTGGTTACAAATGTAGAGATAACTCACCGTCTAATAGTGCCTACAGTCATAGTCTTTTCATATTGAACAGCACATAAAAATAGGTATTCTTCCAGTATGCTCATTTAAATTATTTTTTTTTTTTAATTTCAAGCATTATTTTTTGGTAAATAAAAGCATTCCCGCTTGATATACGATAACTTGATGATGATTTTTATATTCTAGCAGATCTATAAAACAAAACGTATCTTAGAAGGGATTGATTATAATTGGGTATTGTATCAGTTTGTTAGGAGTGGATATACTTTAATGATTGCTATTATAAATTTAGTTATATTATAATATATAATTACTAATCAAATCAATTAGAGTTAAAACAAGACCAAACCAGCCCCATAGAGTCATCATTGGATATGATTGTCATATCAAACATACACAGACCGGTGTCAAAGCTATTTGTGATAGAAAAAAGTAGACCTAGAGATTTTGTTGAATCAAATACTTTTATTAACATTTTAATAATAAATACTATTTTCAGTATTATATTTCAAATGGTTGAACATGTTTTTGAGCTTACAAATCAAGCGGCATTTCCTCAATGTAGCCGCTATCGCCGCGGTGCCGGATGATATACCGCCACAGCTGTGTCGGTGTGGCAGTTACCTCTATCGCCGTTATCAGTCGGTTTTATTGGCCATTGGTCATAGAGCCCACTCTAACCCCATCCTTTACCCCCCAAACAACAGTACAACCTACAACTGAAGGCTGATATAAATAAAATAAATAAAAATTAAATTTACTTCTGATCGAAGTTATAACTACATTGAACTTATATAGGAATAAAAACCGAGTTTTGTAAAAAGACGTTGCATATACAAACTATAATCCTCCATATAACGTTCATATACTATACTATACTATACGAAAAGTGAATGAGGTAATGTGAAGTTTATAGTCTCTAATTTATGAAATTTAAGTCATAAAGTACATAAATGTATTAATCTCATATTTTTCAATGCTTGCAGAATACTAACTGTAGTGGGGATAAAAGTTCTAAAGTGTTTTTTGTTTTTACATTATCGAAGTCCTTATGTTTATTTTAATAAAGTTTTTGCGCTACAGTAGCAGCAAAATGAGACTTCTGGGTCGAATTTGTGAAATCTTTAAGTTTAAAATATTTGAAATGTTAAATTGTGATAGTCGCCATGTTGCAGAACTTGTGACACCACAGAGGTTAAATGACCTGAGGACGATCCATGGCCTTCAAACACATGTTGGCAATTTTTAACTGAGTACTGAAACAGCGTTAAGATAAATTTTTGCAGTGACGTCAGCTTTTTCAAGATCATGTGATCGATGTTTAAGAAACCTATCTTGCAACCACCTCACAAATCGTGAACTAAAATATGGATTGTTTATTGATTCAAAACCTCTTCTCCTTCATCTTAAAGATTAATCATGCTGAGAATAAATTCTCTTCAGGATGTCGGGAAGAGAAGGAAAGGGAAGGAAAGAGGGTCCTATTTTAGTAATTAGAGTCTTTACAATATAATACAAACAACAATCACCAATTTGCTATGTAATTGGTTTCAGTGTATCAGAATTAATTTGCAAAATGTAAATTGAAAACGCAACCCTTCATCTTGTTTTGTATTTAATGCAGATAAGAGGAAATATATTATCTGTGGTTTATCTGTGAAAAACAGTAAAAACTAATAACAACATTGTCATATAATTCGCTTATACTACAAAAATTGTACTCATAAATCTATTTAAAAACTTGGATAATCAATCAAGTTTCAATTAAATATAATATTTTTGTAATAAATAGAATTAGCTTATATATTTATGTTATATTTACATATTCCACGGCAAAAAAGTCGATGAAGATAAAGAACGCAAGCAATTATATACATAAGTTATAAAAATTAAAACATACTGCGACGACCTGAGTATCTAAACTCAATTTCTTTAAAAGTTCTTTTCCAGAGATTTCAGACGATTGCTAAAATTATATGGCTATAGTCTCAACCTTTTAGGTAGAAATATCCTTCCCTGCCCTATTTAGATTATGCTACTGATATTTCTTGAAAAATACTCGGTAGATAAAAAGTAATTAAATCGTAGTTAACTATCCAATAGTTAAAGAAATTTCGGTTGTATAGTTACTATAAAAACGATAAAGTTCTATAAATCTTGACTTGTAAAATTATACCGAATTTAAAATAAATTTTGGCCTACTGTAGTGGTTCGATGTAAAATATCATTAATCATATTTTACAAAAAATATCTTACAGTTATATACCGTATTGTAACGATTACACTTATATGAATTCCATTTGTATTCTTCTTAAGAATAACATTTAAAATGGTCTCCAGTCACAATTTAATGTATATATTATAATTTTAAAAACCCTGTGTAAACATTATCATGAAACTATTGATGAAATATACTGTATAGTTGATTAAATTTTTTCTTACATCAAATTTTATTTACAATTCAATTCCTTTGAAACTTAGACTGTCTTCATCACAAGGGTAGGTAAATTTACTGTTACTCTGGGAAAAAATATAGTACCAAACAAAATACTTTACGTCATACAAGAATATACAACTTTTTTTCATTAACTAGTACACACTAGTTACACACATTTTCTGTTAAATGTTGATTACAATAAAATTTAAGTGTGTATACTTAATTGAATTTATGATGATGTGAATATTTTTCATATTAAAAAAATCCTTAGGAGATATCACATTTATCATTTACATCTAATGTTAAGTTTTCAATTTTAAGAGTACTTGATTTGAAAACAGTTGAATTTTGATGTATGCCATTACAAGAATGCATAGTATCAAATGTAAACGAATTTGTAATACATTAATCTAGTAGAAATGAACAGATGAAAAATAAACAGATGAAAATACCAAATTTCGGACTGATAAAACGCCAAAAAACGTTAGTATGATAAAAAATTAGATCTTTAGCTCCTAGTATATATATATCGTATGGCTCATTCAGCCAGCCACCATGGTTTAAGAATAATAAAATAAATTCTGTGGTGCAGAGCACCTGAGTCAGTATAAGTAAAAATCTAAACACTAAAATTAGAATTAGATCTCTCTTTATAGAGCTAAATCCAGGGTGCTAAGCCATTCACTTGAGCTATGCAGACCGGTCAATCCTTCGGGGAAGGCACTCAGAGGGCACTCTTCGACTATGTGTTCCATAGTTTGATACTCTGCTCCGCAGTCGCATGACTGGTCTTGTGTCATTCCCCATTTGTACTTCAATAATTATATCTTCCCAATCCAGTGCGGAAACGATTGAGTATAGTCCACTGCTTCCGAGGAAGATTCATAATACCTACCGCTATGGTCGGGTCACCTATCAAGAAGTGGTTCCGACCTTGAAAAAAGTCCCAGGAGGAAGTCCATGAGGTCATTTGTTAGTAATTCCTCAGCTTGTCGAAAATGCTGGTGTTGATATGCCAATGCAATATCGTCTGCATATATAAACTTTAAGGACCGAGTGCCATTAATGTCGGCAGTATACACATTAAAGAGCAGTGGGGCGAGCACTGACCCTTGTGGCAGGCCATCCCTAAGTTGCCTAAACGTACTTTCTCTGCGTCCCAGATGTACTTTTATGATCCTATTGGAGAGCATTGAGTTGAGGAGACGCAACAAGAAAGGGCATGGAATAAGGTCGTAAAATTTAACTAGGAGGCCTTTTCTCCAGACAGTGTCATATGCTGCAGTCAGATCTAAAAAAGCCACAGAGGTTTTCAGTCTTCCCTCAAACCCATCCTCAATGAAAGAAGTCAGAACCAAAACCTGGTCACAACAGTTGCGACCAGGCCTAAATCCAGCTTGTTCGACAGGGATGCTGGCATTGAGAATAAGGAGGATTCTGTTATAAATCAACCTCTCTAGCAGCTTAAAACAAACACTTAAAAGAGCTATAGGCCGATAACTTTCAGGCAGTTTTGGATTTTTTCCGGGCTTCAGGATGGCTATGATTTTGGATTTTTTAAATATCCCAGGCATGTCATCGGTTTTTAGAGTGGTGTTAAAAACTTCAAGAAGCCACTGTCTAGCCTTGTTACCCGAGTGTTTTATAAACTCCGGGAAAATGTCATCCAAGCCTGCTGCTTTGCCAATTGGTATCGCATCAATCGCCACTTCCAGCTCGTCATAACTGAAGAGTCTAGAGACTTCCAAGGGTGCTTGCCTACTCTCCTTTATCTCATTAAGCTTGAAATTAATTTTTCTGTCTGCAGACGTACGCACAGGTTTTGAAAGTACGGAGATATACGATCAAATTCGTTTGCAATTTTACGAGGGCTAGGCTGTGAGGCATCGCGTTTTTCACTTGATTTACCAGTGGAGAGTTTCCTGAGCAGAGACCAAGCTTTCCTACTACTTTTGGTGAAGTTCAGGTTCTCGACAGTTTTCACCCATTTCTGTGGAGTTGTGAGGGGAGTTGGTCAGCTACATCTCTGTCAGAAGTGTCTGTAAACTCACTGTAAAGATCTTCGCACTCTCTGCTCCATCCTGGTATGTATTCTTTTATAAAACCTCTTGGGATTGTCGCCTTAGCAGAAGACAGGACAAGGCGTGTGAACCGATCATAGTTTTTTTTTTTTTTTTTTTTTTTTTTTTTAGAGGGGATGAACTTGATGCCGCTATCAAGCCTTAGTGAGAAGGCCTCCCACTCAGCTTTATTAAAGTTCCATCTAGGCCGAGGAAAAGATCTCACTAGTGGAATTTGCATTCCTACTGATATTATTACAGGCCTGTGCTGAGAGTGGGGGAATGCACCTAGGACCATCCTGGAAGTAGGCACGGGTGTTGCTGTTGGTTCACGGGACCAAAAGCACAAGTCTGGAGAGTACCCACGACGCCACCGGGCTGAATGGAAGGTGTGTGGGTCCTTGGCATTATATACCAAGAAAAGGTTGTTGTTTTCAGCCCAGCTTGAAAGACGAGTGCCGTTGTCATCATCGGACGAGTATCCCCACTGGGTATGATGATTGTTGAAGTCACCAACATATACCACAGGATGTTCAAAAGTTGGGAGAACTGTGTCTAAGCTCCTAGTTTAATTGGTAGAGTCTTAAATTCTTTGATACATTAGTATTTAAAAATGTTTATGAAATATTAAGATAAATTATTAAATCGTGATTTCAGCACCCCTATACTTTTTTAGCTAAACCTAGTAGCTTTATGTATGTGACCTAGTATTTTGTATTTGTAGAATACAACATAAACAAATTATAATGAATAAATTTTAAAAATATTTACAATTCCCAAGGATCAACTGTTTACAATTAAATAATTTAGATCAACTGTTAACAATCAAATATTTACAATTCTGCAATGGGTCAACTGCAGAGTCACATTATAATTGAGGATTAAATTGACGCTTGATGATCATGCTTTACGTATTTGACATCCAATCACGGTACATTTGTAGAAGGACAATCCATTATCATTATTAATGTGATTACTTCCATCGGTACAGATGGAATTCCTAGTTTCAAGGGAAATATAAACTTATCCTTATGATATGTAAACAAATAGTGGAATGTGTCTCAATTCATGATTAATAATTTAAGAATATTAATACTATGCTAATAGAGTGTTTTTATTATATTTATATATTAAGAAGATATTTAATAGTAAAACATGGTAAAGCTATCTATAAAGTTAACTTATTTCGTGGTGTAAATTTGAAGACATGTTTAGATTAACCAAGAAAATAATAATTAACTTGTAATGTTTTATCGAAATCAATGCAGTTTATTATTATGTAATTAGTAAACAGGAAGAACGAAAGCATTACTTCACTACCCAAATAGACGTTTATTTTAAGTTAGTCAATTATGAACAAAACTTCAATTTTGGACTACTGCAGCAAATTAATAAAATATATTAGAATGAACGCATTGCAAACAATGTAAATTTATTAATCTTATAGGGTACCCTTACACCTATTTCTATATTATGATACAATGATCCCACACATAAGCAAAATTATAAATAAATGGAATGTGTACAAAAGGTATTCGCACTTAAATTCAGCTAAGCTAAAAATGTTTTTTTTTAACGAGCTTGAAACTACTTTCATGACAATTCACTAAACGAATATAATATTCCGTGCTCTGAAACATATAAAACAATATCTGATGAAATAACGTATAATGAAATAATTCATTAAAGCAAATGGTATTTAAAAAATATTGAATTTCTGTTACAAATAAATATAAAATAGATATTATATAATTATTACTGTGTGGCTGCAATTTAGAAGCATCGAACATAACAGATGAAAATCTTGGCAGTAATGGATTCACGTAACCTCAAACCAATGGCCTTCGGAAGGAAACATTTGGTACCCTAGTCCATATATCAAACTAAACTGCCTTATATGTTCCTTCACCGCAAACCTTAAAATATGTCACACACAACGTACACGATGTATGGTAATGCACGGTTATTTATTAATAATTATGAACGTTTGTTTATCTCAATGTCAAAAATAAAGTCGAAAACTCAAAGTATAATAATTAAAATGAAAAATCAGTCTAAAATAATAATTGCTTTACAAACGTTTAAAGGCAGTAACGACAGAGGTACCTTAGTACATGTAAACATTTAGAACCACGAAACCACTTTTTGAATACAAACTAAACCTTTTTGAAACTTTTTGAATGAGTTTATAATTTATATAATAATGTAATTAATATTCATTAAGGTTTTTTATACCTAGCTACTTTTCCACTGGTCAGATTTTATTCCTCATCCCCTTACAACTAAATAAGCAGTTTTTGTATCAATTACACAATACGTTTTATAGGTCCAAAGTCGAGTTTAGAGAATGTTTAAAAATACAAGTTTTTTTATCTAATTTATGACCCCATTATTGCCGATTCCTTTCCATTTAGATCATAAAATACCTCTGACTTAGGAAAAAAAAACAATATTCGTCGAAGATTGACATAAACTTCTCTCTTAATTCTTATTACTTCTGAAGAGTCGTCCCAATTGACCACGTAGTGGAGTAAGACCAGCCAAAAAGCTAGCCCTTGAGGGAGGGGAAACATAATGAAATCATAATGAATGGAAAATGTGTTGCATTTTGTTATTGATCAAAACACACCAACTCCGATGATGAGGATTTAGATATGTTCAGAAAAGTAAGGAACGTTTATTAAAAAAGATAACAATGATCCACAATGGAGTTTGTGCAGATATTTAACGGTATTGTAATATACTTGATGCCAAAAGCATTTGTTCATCTTAGAATAAACATAGGTTACAGTCATATATGTCTTACACAAACTGACTCGTAAATATTTGAAAGCTTATCTGCCTAAAATAGTTGTATTTTAAATTTAAGAATCCATAATCTGTTCTCTCATATTATAATAAGTATACGTTTGTATTTAATTAAAATGTTTTTATTTTATTTAGCATTGTAAACTAAATTAGCTAAATATATTGTCAGATTTTCTTGGAAACAATAAAATAAGTTGATCACTTTGTTTTGATTAGTCACAAAGCACGGATCGGACAAAGTGATCTCTCAAGTCATCATAGAATCTGAACGAAATGCTATACGTAACTTTAATTGAAAGGGTCTATATGAAATTATGTTGATAAGAAACATTTCTGTTTCAAAATTAAATATTTTGCTTTATTTTCAATATCACTTTATTTCTTTAAATTTTTTTATTCAAGTAGGATGTCTTTAGATACTGGAAACCATGCAATAATGGGATTGAAGAGAGTTTTTGGAATTTTTAGCTGAAAATGATATATGTTTTCAAACTATAGCACAACTGAAAAAGGCCCCAATTGGTAAAAAATTATCAAATTTGGTACAGATAACAATCCACTTTATTTCAGGTATTTTTAAATTTTTAAGATAAAATTTTTTTAAGCTCCAAAAATTCTTTAAAGCCTGAAAAATTCAAATTTTTTAAAAATGGCCAAAATAATTTAAATAAAATGTTGTGAATCATTGAGGATGAAAGACGAATGAAAACGGCAATTGATTTCAACAGGAACATTGTCAGGCCCAAGGAGAGAATACAAATTTATTTAATACTTAATTTGGTATTCTCTCTTTATGCCAGATTATGATCGGTGTGTCCGACTGAAATCGATTCCCGTTTGCAATTTTTTAATTACCGTCTGTATTCTATGCAGTATAATGGTAAATTTATTTTTTACTGTTGCTTGTGTTTCATTTCTGATTGCCAACAACACGTATCATGCCACTAAAAATGTATTTTTTTTAACACATAAAAGTTAGTAGCTAAGAAGAGAATTGTTGAAATGTTGAAATTGACAGTCTTTTATAAATTTTTATACAGACGCTAATAAAATTTAAAATATAATAATATATTGAATAATTTTTCTACACAAGCATAGTTTTGCCAAACTTTGAAAATATTTAGCGATTTTGTGGGATATTAATATTTTTTAATAGAGTGAGAAGAAAATAAATTTCATGTATTAAAATATTCACTGCATTTCTATAAGTGTACTTTTTACAACTCTATTTAACCATTTTTGTGCAATTAAACATGTAAGATTATGTGGTTATGGAAGATACTAAACTAATGTAACAATTTGTACAAGCTCGAACAATTTGTGTGATATAGAAGCTAAAACAAAAAGTGTTTTTAAATATGTTTAAAAATTGTATGTTATCATTACATTACCAATCATATGTAACTTATAATAAATACAATATTTATTGATGAAATGGAGCTCTCACCGAAATAGAGGAGATGCATGTAATGCAATTCCATTCGTCCCATTGCGGACGCTCATTTTGCGGTCTGCATACAAGGAGATTATGATTGATTTTGTGGTCATTGCATTATAGAATTCTCTTTTCGATGTAGCTTGGGTTGATAAAAGTTGTTCAGTTTATTCGATGGGATTTTGTATCGTTGTATAGGACGAATATACAAAGCTATTACATTTAAGTATTACAACGGTTTGTAGCACGTTTAGTAGGGTCCAAAAAGATTTGTGGCACAATAAGCGCACAGTGGCAAAATAAGTAAATGTGCAGTAAGTAAAATGACCAAATATTAAGTATCTATTCATACTGTACAAGTTAAAAATTGCATAGTAGATATAGATAGATGATATAAAAAATTATTTATAGAATATATATATATATATATATATATATATATATATATATATATATATATATATATATATA
The DNA here is from genome assembly GCA_030545055.2 of Neoaliturus tenellus. Taxonomy (NCBI): domain Eukaryota; kingdom Metazoa; phylum Arthropoda; class Insecta; order Hemiptera; family Cicadellidae; genus Neoaliturus; species Neoaliturus tenellus. The sequence continues at coordinate 1,079 of JAQYXR010001251.1, read as the reverse complement.
TATATATATATATATATATATATATATATATATATATATATATATATATATATAGAAGTGTATAGTACCTTTCGAGTGCTTGGAAAATTGAGAGTTGAAGAAGATATACTATTAGACGTAAAAGCGAACTATTGAGTGCCTGGCTGTATAAATCTATCAAACTACCCTTTGAAGGCTTGGCTTATACTTTATACGCACTCAAGACTTTTTAAGTGCTTGGCATTCGCGCGCTTTTGTTTTGTTTTTGTAAGGCCTCTTTTATGCACGGCGTCGGACAACGGACGTCTGGCGCGCGTCATTGTGACGCTGACAAAAATGTCCAGCGTCGAAAGACGTCCGTCGGACGGACGTCGGGCACGCGTCAAGCAAGCGTGGGAACTCGTCCCTCGCACCTAGATCGCCTGTTGAGTGGGCGTCGTGCATAAATGGTCCCATTTGCGCCAATTCATTTTCATTCCGACGTCTTTCGACGTCCGTCGCGCGACGCCGTGCATAAAAGGGGCCTAACACCGCCCTTTCACTTCACTGTTACTACATTCGCTACAAAGGGAATAATGTTAATTGAATACAATCCACACCGCTGTAGAATGTCGATAAAGCAAATACTCCATAACCTAAGCGCACTTGTTGAAAGAATAGAATCAATCAAGATATGAAATATAAATCTAATTAAAGTTGCGCTTGTGCTGCGTCGGTAACCCTTGTATTTTAATAGAAGTTACTACACCTGACGAATTGTATTATACTTTTTTAGTAATAAATAGGAATCATGTTAGGAATCATATTGTTACATAAATAAAACAGATTATTATGTATATGCCTAAATAAGTTATAAAACTCCGCTAGTCTTAAATTTTTTTCACCTTATGATAGAAAGCATGAGCCCCGTGGTGTTCAATGTAAGACGATGGTTTAAGGGGACGCTATATTTATAATTTTTTACTAGTCGCAAAACATACATTGAAAAAAAAAACTAATATTAGGCCTAGTTGTCGTATTTCGCTGATAGAAGAAAATAATGGTTTTAGTTGATAAAAATTGAAAACGTTGATAAACATAATCATACGTGCTGTCATAAT
>JAQYXR010001250.1:16409-37359 GCA_030545055.2 Neoaliturus tenellus | reverse complement strand
GTCTCAACCTGTCTGGTTGTATCATGAAACAGAATCATGAAACAGAATTAATTTTCCTACAGAATTAATTACAGAATCATGTATCATGAAACAGAATTAATTTTCCTCTAAGAAACCAAACCCCCATCACCACCACCACACCACAATTCCAAAAGAGCAATCCTACATGCAAGTCTGACTTCATTTCCAGCTCAGCTACGCTGGCGGTTACACGATACAATGAAGTGGGAATTACTTGTTGACAACCTTGAACACCTCAAAGAAATTTATGAAAAACTGCACATGTTATTACTTCAACATCCAGGATGGCAATTAAAATGGATTTGGGAATACGACTGTCCAACCATCGACAGTATGGATATACCAGAAGGAGTGGTCCACAATACAGAAGAAGAAACTTGTTGCTGTCAAAGTGGCACTTCAACAACAAGCACAAGTTCATCCAGCGCATATGAGGATGAAGGGGGATTTTTTAAATAAAAATTTAAATTTTTTTAAAACTTCAAATGGTTGACCTTGAACAGGTTTCAACATGTTGAAGAATGTGGATAAAAAATAAAAAAAAATTTCTTCAATCTGATAACTTAACCCCCACCACATAACTGGGTACCTAGGATGCACGGAGTGACTTGGTCAGTCGCTATTCAACTCTTGCAGTGTGCACATCACACTTTTTCCGCTCAATTTACATAACTGGAGTTCTAAATGAAATATTTAGCTAAAACTTACATATTTCACAAGTTTTAAGCGAAACTAAAAATCACGAAATTTTTTTTTTTTTATTTTCATATGGTTCAAAATTTTACAAGTCCCAAGCTCACCTAAGAAAAAAAATTAAAAAAATTATTTTTTTTTCATTTAGCTCAAAATTTCACAAGTCCCAAATTTCAACTGAGAAAAAAATAATTTTTTTTTTATAATGTTTCCAACAAGGACAAACTCGAATGAGTTGTTGGAAAAAAAAATTTTTTTATTTCTTTGCATCTGACCACTTTACCCCCACCACGCGGTCTAGTACCCGGACGGCACGGTGCTGTCCGGTCAGTCGACGTCCGGCTCCCGCGCGGTGATGACACCACCACCGTTGGCTGTTCGCAATTTCGTTTCCAGTTGGGCTTCGGGTTTCTCCAGTGGGTAAGTGGAAATAAAAATTATTTATTTTTTTAGTTTTAAGAGTGGGGTTGCTGGGGTTCAGGTCAATGGCCTCTGAGGAATGCCTTACGTCACATTTGGTAGGTTTTTCGGTCTGGTCGCTGGAAAAAATAATTTTTCTTTGCACTTTTGTGGTTCTTCGTGGATTTTCGCTCCGCAGCCGGATACGAGGAACCACAAGAGTGCAAAGAAAAATTTTTTTGTCTTTCCCACGTGACCTTGACCTTAATTACGTCAGTGACGTCATTATGGTGACGTCAGCGGTAATGACGTCGTCATGACGTCATTTCTATTACGTCATATCTATGACGTCATAGATATGACGTCATCGATGACGTCGCCGATGACGTCATTCGTGACGTCAGTGACCTTGGTGACGTCAGCATTCCTCAGGGGTCATTGACCTGGTCCAGCAGCCCCACTTTGCCACTACTGACTCCTGTGTAAAGTCACTTTAAAGTATTGTTAGGCTCCTCTCTCAGGCATGCAACAGGTTGCGGCTGGGGTTGTGGGAGCATGTCCGTTTGTACGCTGGCAAGCAAAAGGTTGCGGCGGCCTCTGCTCTCGGACCGAGGACGTAAGCCATTAGGGTGTCCTCAGTTTGTTTCCTCCTGGAAACTCAAAATTATGTAAATGAATTTTTGTTAGCTATTGAAAAGACAATGCAGTAAATGTTCACAAGTCTCGCTTGGCGAAGGGAACACGACATTGGATGTTGCCCTGTTGTCATAGTTGGGTCTCTTCGGAGGCTACAGCGATGGCAACCTAAATGCCCCAGGTGGGGCTTAATTTTTTTAAAGTTTTTTCGTGACCTTGACCTAAATATAGTAATGACCCCCCCCCCCTCCACCCCCTCCCCCCACCCCCTCCCCCACCCCCTCCCCCACCCCCTCCCCCACCCCCTCCCCCCCCTCCCCCACCCCCTCCCCCACCCCCCCCCCCCCCCGAACTTTTTTTGGGAAAAATCTTTGACCTTGACCAAAAAGTTTTTTGCTCCGGAGTGCCCCCCCCCCGGATACCTTGGGCGTGGTCACCCGGTGGGGATATAAGGCGGGCGGGTTGCACGCATTTCTCATTTTAGCTCAGCGCTCATGTTGACCGGTTCTGAAAATGTATCGTCGTATACCTTATGATCCTTCGTACTATAATCTGTTTGGTATTAATAGTATTACAGACAATGAGCAGAAATTGTATAAAAAATTTTGTTGTTTACTTGATAGAACGCACAAACTACCACCAAATACTTTCACCTACAAGCTACCCCTGATAGACAAGGATGATGTAAGCAAACTAACAACAATTCAAGTGAAATTTCTGGAAGAAAAAATCCTTGTTTGTGTAAGAGAAGTGTTTCATAATGAATATTCAAAAAGATTGGCCTTCGACTTTATTAAGGAACATGCAGGACGTGAAAAAGAACAGTACCCAGGACTATATTATTTATATCTTTTGAGAATGGAGCAAGTGTAACGATAGAAATAAGTATCAAACTAATGTAATTCTCCCAACCAAGTGTTAAACTAGGACTTGAACTTGGACTGTATTGAGGTTTTGTAAAACAGAGCGGGGGATAGATCACTTTGCGGCAATGGACTAGCATGCTGCTTAGTGGTTTTATCCCCCGCTCAAAGGGTATCTTTACGCGACCTTGACCCACATAAACTTGCTCAAACAGACATCTTTTAAAAAACTTGTACAAAGTAGTGGATTTACATCAAACATCATTGGTTTATCAAGCCTGTTGAAGAATATATTGAAAATGGGTGCTTAAAAGCCAATCTACTACATAATTGATAAACCGGATGCACATATGACGTCATCTTCCCCCACCCTTCAACCTCGGGTATAAAGGGACCCGGTTGAGCGCGCTGCTCATTATTGCGTGGACATTCACCGAGTGCACACTTAAAGCCAAACAACTGCGTACCCAAGAAGAGGATACAGAAGAAGTGGAAGATATAAGACAACTGCGCACCACAGCCTTACCAGGACCAGTTGTAATTCATTTCAAAATTAATAACGTGCAATTAGAATTGGAAAATTTTATAACTCAAGCTAAAAAACTAGTTGTAAAAACATTGACGGAAGAATTGACAAGATTGAACTTTATTAAATTTGGATTGGTGTTGGAGGCTATGTTTACTAATACCGATGGTGAAAATTCACCGAGAGCATTCATTGCTAAAAACCGAACCCTTACAACCACAATCTGATATCAACGAAATCTTAGAAGAATGTTTGGTTGAACTGCTAGTGAAACTTCAAGAACATGAAGGAAGAGGATCCGGCTGGACGCTATCATCAATTGAAGGTATGGATGTGAGGGTTCACAAGCATGGATATGGTATGAGAGGAAGCAGCTTTATCCCTCTACCAAAGGTGATCCGAGATACAAGATCATGTATCAATGTGAAAAATGAGGATAATGAATGTTTCCGGAATGTGATGTTAGCAAAATATGTGGAACCTAATGCTGTAGACCTAGCATAGCATACGAAGCTGTTCAACACCGCTATAACTTCCAAGGTATGTCGTATCCTGTTAGTCTTAATGATGTTGCTAAATTTGAAAGAAAAAACCCAGGAGTTTCAGTTAATGTGTTTGGTTTAGACGAATCAAATAACGTATACCCATTACGAGTTACAAAGACTGAACGTCAAAATCATACAGATTTGCTGCTAGTGACCAAAGGTGAAATATCACATTATGTTTACATCAAGAACTTTGAATCTTTGGTTGGACGACAAGTGACTAAAAAGAAAATTAGAGTAACAGTGTGTAAGAGATGCTTTTGTTTCACAAATAAAGACTTGAGACATGGAGGTTCAGAATGTTGATGGAACACCAAAGACTTTGTAATGAGAACTATGAAGTGAAGATTAGTCTGCCACCGTTATCTCGAGCGTTTATCCAATTCAACAAAACAGTTCACCAATATCGGATTCCAGTAGCCGTCTACGCAGATTTTGAATCCACGTTAGTACCACAGGAGCTTCTGGATGGTGAGGTGACTAGAAGAACCAAATATCAATTGCATCAACCTAACAGTTTTTGCTTATTGGTGAAATCTACTTTACCTGAAGAACAATTGCAAGACTATGGCTTAACATCCACTCCAATACTCTACCGTGGGGAAAAAGCTGCTAAGCAATTTGTAGACCAGTTGTATGACATTGCTGAAAAGGGTGCAACGCTTATTCGGTAATGTTTTACCTATGGAACCTTTGAACCAGAATCAACAAGAAGAATACAATTCGGCAACAAGATGTTATTTATGCGAGAAGAGCTTCAGTGAAGAAAATCAAAAAGTAAGAGATCACGATCATCTGACAGGTTATACAGAGGAGCTGCTTGCAATTCATGCAACATAAATTACAAACTGCCAAACTTTATCCTGTCGTGTTACACAATCTTAGCGGCTATGACTCCCACTTCATTATCCCAGAGTTAGGACGAGATAATGAAAAAATCGAAGTATTAGCGAAACATTGGAGAAGTACATTAGTTTCTCAAAAACAGTAGGTAAAATTAAACTTCGCTTCGTAGACTCTTATAGATTTATGTCATCTAGTTTGAGCAAATTGTCTGAGAACCTAAGAAGAGAAGATCTAAAAGAAACCAGCAAAATTGTACCTGAAGATAAATTGGACTTAGTAATGCGTAAAGGAGTGTTCCCCTATGATTACATAACTTCTGCAGAAAAATTTGAAGAAACCAGTCTGCCACCGATTGAAGCCTTCAACAGCAAATTAAATGAAAGTGAAATCTCCGTTGAAGACTACAATCATGCTTGTAATGTTTGGAACCAACTAAACATTCAAACCTTAGGGGAATATTCCGACTTTTACATAAAATTGGACGTAACCCTGCTGTGCGATGTGATGGAAGAATTTCGAAACACCTGCTTCTCCGCCTATGGACTGGACCCTCTACACTCGTACACATCTCCAGGATTAGCATGGCAAGCTATGCTAAAGTCAACCAACTGTCGACTGGAACTTCTAACGGATATTGATATGGTGCTCATGATGGAATCTGGTGTACGGGGCGGTTTGACACAAGCTGTAACACGTCATGATAAAGCCAACAACAAGTACATCCCCGGCTTTGACGAGCAACAACCATCGGTCTACCTTGGCTACTTTGACGCAAACAACCTTTATGGTTGGGCAATGTCAAATCCGCTTCCCTACGCTGACTTCAAATGGATCGACCCGGCCACCATTGGAGACATTTCACAGATTCCAAAGGATGGTCCAAAAGGCTATATTTTGGACTGTGATTTTGAATACCCGGAGCATCTTCATGACCATCACTACGACTTGCCTCTCCTAGCCAAGACTGAAGTTTCACCAACAGGAAGATGGCCGAAATTGATGATGACGTTGAGAATAAAGATCGGTATGTGGCTCACTACTGGGTAGTTCAACAAGCTCTTGAATTGGGTCTACGTGTAGTGAGAATTCATAGAGCAATTGAATTCACCAGTCTTGTTGGTTGAAACCATATATTGATTCCAACACTACAAGAAGAGCAGCAGCAACATCAGCATTTGAAAAGGACTTTTACAAATTGATGAACAACGCCATCTTCGGGAAGACCTTAGAAACAAAAGAAAACACAAGATTGTAAAATTAGTAAGTGATCCTAAGAAATTGGAAACATTAGTGCAAAAACCAAATTTTGGAACATCCATGATTATAAACGAGGATCTAGTTGCTGTCAGTATGAAGAAAACAACAATAGTTATGGATCGTCCGTTATACATTGGAATGTCGATTTTGGATATAAGTAAAACTCTGATGTATGATTTCCATTACAACAAAATGGTTAAACACTACGGAAGAAACAACATTGGAGTTGCATACATGGATACCGACGCGTTTATCTACTGGATAAAAACTTTGGACATGTATGAAGACCTAAGGAGTTTCCCATACAAAGACGATTTTGACTTCTCTGACTATCCGAAGAACCATCCGAATTACAATGAAAAGAATAAAAAAGTAATCGGAAAATTTAAAGATGAAGCAAATGGAATGCCTTTGGAGGAAATAGTTGCGCTAATGTCCAAACTATATTCCTTCAAGATGTATAAGGAAAACAACATACCGACAGTGAAGAAAGCAAAAGGAGTGAAGACATCTTATTTGAAAAAACATGTGACATTTGACCACTACAAGACTTTTTTGTTTGAAGATACTACCATCTCAGCTACGTTCAACACTATCAGAAGCTTTAAACATGAGGTCTACAGTGTCACTGAAGTTAAAAGAGCGCTATCAGCTCGAGATGATAAAAGGCATATTATGCCGGATAAAATTCACACTCTTCCTTTTGGCCACTACTCTCTAAACCCTATCGACTAGTAACCTATTCTTCGTCCTTCTACAACTTCGACCTTATTCCTTTTTCCTTCCGTAAAAAAATGGGGAACACGGCAAGTCAAACGCCGTGTTCCCCATTTTTTACACAAGTTTGAATGACCTTGACGTATATAAATGATGTGAATATTTAAGACAACATTCATTGTGACTATACATGTGATACATGAAACATTCAAACCTGCAATATTTTGATTTGAAGCTGATATTTTGATTTGATTTTGAAGCAAGAAATTGTCAACGAACTTCATAAACCTGTAAGAAGAAAGTTTTCCACGAAGAAATACAGTGATAAAAGGAATAAATGATTTATATCAAGCAGATTTAATCGAAATGATTCCTTATAGTAAACAAAATAGAGGATTTAAATACATATTGACTATTATTAATTGTTTTTCAAAAATGGCAGATGCTTTACCACTAAAAGATAAAGTGGCAAAAGTGTTACAAAAGCAATGGAAACAGCTATACAAAGAGACAAACATACTATAAAACATTTACAAACTGATGATGGAAAAGAATATTTTAATAAGGAATTTGCAAATTTAATGAAAAAAACAAACATTAACCATTACTCAACCAATTCAGAGGTAAAAGCATCAATAATTGAAAGATTAACAGAACTTTAAAAGGTGCGATGTATAAGATGTTTTCCCAACAGAGGATCACACGTATGGATTGATATGTTACCAAAACTTTTACCTTTTAAGCGATTACAATAAAAGTTTCATACAACTATCGGTATGAAACCAAGCCAGGTGACTATAAAATGAAAAACTTGTATTAAAACGTATAAAAATGAATACTAAACCAAAAGTTGAAAAACTAAAGCCTAAAGGTTTAATGTTGGCGATAAAGTGCGAATAAGCAAATACAAAGGTGTATTCAGTAAAAGATATCTTCCGAACTGGACAAATGAGGTATTTACCGTATTTAAGGTGCAACCTACAGTACCAGAAACTTACATTTTAAAAGATAATAAAGGACAATTGCTTGAAGGAGGGTTTTATGGACATGAAATGTTAAAATCAACAGTAGGTGATGTATATTTAGTCGAAAAGGTGTTGCAACGAAAAAAGGATAAGGTTAAAGTACGATGGTTAGGATTTAATAAAACGGAAGATTCTTGGATACCTAAAAAGGATCTAATATAATGATAGAGCATCATTTGGGTTGAACCATTACAAAGGATGGAGATAATAACGCAAAAAGACAATTTTACTATTAATAATATAGATGAATTTACAGTGGATGGTTCTCAATTCAATACTGGAAACACGGTGTTTTGTTACCAAACACGGTGCGTTGTCTGGTTACCGGTCCTTCCATTGTGGAAAAACAAATGTAGTATTCAATTTGATTACAAACCCTAAAGGATTACGTTTTAATAATTTATATGTATTTTCAAAGTCACTACAACAACCAAAATGTCAGTTATTGGAACAATACTCAATAATGTGCCTGAAGTTATATATTTTAAATTCAACGCGAGCGAGAGTGTCATGCAACCGCAAGAGGCTAAACCATTCTCAGTATTCATATTTGACGACGTATCTTGTGAAAATCAAAATACAATAAGAAATTACTTCGCCATGGGTCGACATAACAACATAGATAGCATTTATATTGGTCAAACTTACAGCAAAAATACCGAAACAGCTCATTAGAGGACAATGCAAACATGTTAATTGTATTTAAACAGATGAAACCAACCTAAAACACATATATTATGACCATGTAAGTGCGGATATGCCATTTGAACGATTTAAAGAGTTGTGTGGAAAGGCTTGGGCTGAAAAGTATGGGTTTTTAACAATTATGAAGGAACAACCGCTAAAACAATGGTCGATACAGGATAGGATTTGATAAATTTATACTAATACACTGATCATGATGGAAAACATTCATTGTTGTACAACACGTCTTGCTACAAACATGGTTAACCAAGAAAAGTTAATAAAGGAAATAAAATCACTTAGTGATTCTATTCGAGATAAAAACAGAGCATTAAAATTAGGTATTAGCGAAAGGGAGAAATTTCTTGAATCTACTTTTAAACCTATTACTGAACCCTTGAAACAATTAAACAAAAAATTTGCTAAACCCGTTTTGGAAGGAGATGCAATTGCACCTAATTACAAAGTTGAAAGAGAAAATGTAAAATCAGAAGATTTTAGTGATGAAGACCTGGATTCCTCTACATATAGTGGTTTTACTGGTGGAGAACCTGAAAGAGAGCTAGAATCACCAGACTATAGTGGTATAAGAGAATTATATGAAGTAAAGCTAAAAGAGGACATGAAGATGTATCAACTGCTAGTGAAGAGGAAAAGAAGAAGAAGCAAGGGAAGGTTCGTCAAACATAAGCTTGTTGGGTGAAAACATTCATAACAAAGGACCTTTAGGAAGGAAATACATGATAAAAATGTTAGCTGGAATAAATCCTAATAAAAACTACCATAGTTATGGAGTAAGATTAACAGAAGAAGGTTTAATGGTTGGTAATAGCCCGGTAAATATTGATGAAGATGATAATATTATTGTTGGTAATCAAAGATATAAGGGCACAAGAGGATTATTTGAATTATTATTTGAAAAAAAGCCTTTAGAATTGTTAGTTAAAGAAGAAGGACATGGAAGCATATAAACAGATTTTGGAACACACCAATGCATACAGGAGGAAGTATTTAGCTGACCAACCAGTTTTTAGATCTAGGTCTTTAAAATATAGAGAATTTGTATCCAAGTTAATACACGCAACAACGAGAAGACAACCAATGCCGATAATGCCAAGAAAACCTGTAAAACGAAGGTTTGCGTCATCCACTTTGGATATAAGTGCTCCAGAACCAAGAAAAGAAACAAATCTGTTACAGGTACAGGTTTAATGAAGAAACTATATAACACAAATGTGATTTATTACAATAATATCAATAAATTGGTGGACAGAATGAAACTAATACATGAAGCTAAAGAAGCGGGTCATACTGGATTGGAAAACGAATGGGTGGCTTAAGTGGATGAACTCCGAAACCGTGGGGTAATCTCATAAAAATGCGTTACTCCCTAGATTACTATTCAGTTGCACCATGAGTGTCGACAAGTTCTAACGTTACTCCTCGGATGGGTTATATTACGCAAATAATTTAAAAAGAGGTGCTGGTTTACCACAAACACCTGATGGGGATTATGATATAACTAATAAAAGGTTAAAAAACATAAAAGATCCCACAGATGAAAACGATGCAATAAATTTAAAAGTATTAAAAGAAAAGATATCACCAACATTAAGACTACAGAAAAACACATATGACGCAGGTAATCATAGAATTGTCAATGTTGGTAAGCCAAATCAAAACGCTGATGCAATAAACAAAGGTTATTTATCATCAGAATTAAAAATACGTTAAAATTCAATGGAAAAAAACGTATACTGCTGAAAATAAACGTATATCCAACGTAGATGACCCTAAAGATGCAAAAGACAGCGTAAATAGACGCTATTTACATTCATTAATACCTGAAAAGACAAAAGATGGTTTTTCTTTTTATAAATTTGTTATTAACGATATAGGTTATCCGAAAAATGAAAATGATGCTGTAAATTTAAAATATATAAAAGATCATTGTATTACACGTGATGTAGGAGTTATTGATTGTCTAGGTAATTGTTTAGCGAATGTTAAAGATGGTTCGGCACCATCAGATGGTGCAACAGTGGGTCAAAATGAAGGAAACTTTAAGCAAGAAACATCTGGATTTGTAAAACAGGATCAAGTAGTATCACGGTCGGGTGATGTGTTTTGTACAAGGAAATGAAAAGTTTATTTTACTTGAACAAAAAAATAATGTTTGGGATTGCAAAGACATGAAATTATCAAATGCGCAATTAGCTACAGATGCTCATGATGTTCCGATTTTATCACAAGTTTTACATACTAATCCAAACAATTATCATAGAAGTTGGTTGGGTACAAATAGAAGAATAATTAACATATTTCCAGGATACGATGATTACGATTGTGTTGTAGTAAAACAATCTTTAATATTAGACAAACCAGGAGGTAGTACTTTCAATGCGAAAAATAAGAAAATAGGTAATTTGGCACAAGGAACAGATCCAAAGGATGCTGCAACTGTAGGACAAACATTACAATATGATAGTGCAAATCAAGAGTTTATTTCTATAATACCAAAAGATTTAAATTAATGGATGTAAATGATTATCAAAATATATTAATTGCAGATCCAAATTCATTTAGCGGATTTAGAAAATTGTCTGGTGAGGAATTTATTCATAAAAATCATGTATTTAGAAATGAAGCAGACAGATCATTAATTAGTGCAGACTTAAAATATTTTAAATGTCCTGGGAATGATGCAAATGTAACTGATGAAGACTAAGAATTTGTATAAAAACTGATATGGGTTAGAAATCGGGACTAATATTATAAAAACGGGTTACACTCTAGAATATTATTCAGTTGCACCATGAGTGTTGACAAGTTCGGACGGTATTCATCGGATGGATTATATTACTTTAATACTTTAAAAAGAGGTGTTGGATTATTACAAACACCTGATGGAGATTATGATATTAGTAATAAATGATCCCACAGATGAAAATGATGCAATAAATTTAAAAGTATTAAAAAAAGAGATATTACCAACACTGAAATTAGACAAAAACACATATAACGCGGGTAATCATAGAATTTCCAACGTTGGTAAGCCAAATCAAAACGCTGATGCAATAAACAGAGGTTATTTATCATCGGAATTAAAGAATACGTTAAAATTTAATGGAAAAACGTACAATGCTGAAAATCGGCGTATATCCAACGTAGCAGACACTGTAGATGAAAAAGACAGCATAAATAGACGCTATTTACATTCTATAATACCTGAAAAGACAAAAGATGGGTTTTCTTTTTATAAATTTGTTATTAACGATATAGGTTATCCAAAAAATGAAAATGATGCTGTAAATTTAAAATACATCAAAGATCATTGTATTACACGTGATGTAGGAGTTATTGACTGTCTTGGTAATTGTTTAGCGAATGTAAAAGATGGTTTTGCACCATCAGATGGTGCAACGGTGGGTCAAATGAAGGAAACTTTAAAACAAGAAACCCCCGGTTTTGTGAAACAAAACCAAGTAGTAACACGTCAAGGAGATGTATTTATAAAAGGAAATAAAAAGTTTACTTTACTTGAAGAAAACAATTATGTTTGGGATGGTAAAGGAAAGTTATTGACAAATTTAGGTATTGGTGAAAAGCCTGGTGATGCTGTTACTTATGAACAGATAATACAATTAGAGCCAACTGGAAAAAAAATGGTGGAATTGTGATAACAAACGATTAACAAATGTTGCAGACCCTGATTATGCCGATAACGCTGTAACTGTTAATTTTCTTGTTAAAGTAATAGGTAATTTATTATTTGATATGCATAATTATATTGTAGCAGGACAACATAAACCTATTGACGAAAAAATGAGAAATACATGGATTAAACAAGAAATTCTTTATAAATATTTTTTTAATCATAACACACAAAAGTTTAGATCATCAGATTGGGGTACTTTTGATATTTAATTAAATAACACCATATATTACATCATTTATGTGCAACCTGTCATAGAGGTAACACATGGGTTACGCTTTTCGAATATAAAAGACAATCATGGCGTTTCATTACACCAGTCCATATCGAGACACTATACGGAAAGGAGGCGGTATCACGTCCACAGCGGTTTCTTTGTTAAGTAAAGCTTTAAATCGTATTCCAGTAGGATCTATCGTAAACAGAGCAATAGACGCTTTACCATACGAATTTCACATACCGGGAGGTTATCAGTATTGCGGACCAGGAACTAAATTGCAAAAACGACTGGAAAGAGGTGATCCAGGCATAAATAAGTTAGATCAGGCTTGTAAAGAACACGATATCGCATATTCCACATTTACCGATTCAAAAAATAGGTCAATCGCTGATAAAAAGCTAGCAAATATAGCTTGGCAACGAGTAAAGTCTAGTGACGCTAGTATTGCGGAAAAAGCAGCAGCTTTAGCGGTAACAGCAGGTATGAAAGCTAAAACAGCGGGAGGAGGTGGAAAAAGGAGGGGTAGGAATAAAAAAGGATCAACCATGAAGAAACATGGTGGTAATATTAGACTAAAAAGACTTTCTACGAAGAAAAATAATAAAAAACCAACAATATGGTCAATGGTAAAAAACGGGGCAGGTCTATACCTAAGACCGTATCGTGCATATTAAATAAAAGAAATCAATTAGTTATACCACATAAAGCGTTGACTTATGTTGAATTATTCAGATATATTTCCTGTTTAAAAATACCATTTTTTCGCGGAGTATTCATGAAGGACAGTTTACCAAAGAAAATATGGAAAAATGAGACTGGAATCGTAAATTTGGATAATACTGAAGGGTCCGGCACCCATTGGGTGTGTTATAAGAAACTGAATAGCAATGTATATTATTTTGATAGTTTTGGAAATTTGCCACCACCTAAAGAACTTGAACATTACTTTAAATCTGCTAAAAACATATATTACAACTATAAAAGAGAACAACCAGATAATACTTCAATATGCGGCCATTTATGTTTGGAATTCCTAGCTAAAAGTATCAGTCACTATTGAGATGTCTTCCTATACGGTATCATTAACAGGAAAATCGTCCACTTTACGAAGTATCCTTTTTCCAGCGTTACGCTTGCAAAAAGGAAGATTTTGGGAGGCAGCACTGTTAGATTTTACAACTTACAACTCTATTCCCAATGTTACGAAAGGTAAAAATAACTTATTGCATTATTATAAAGGAAAAGATTCCAGTGGTAAGTTTACAGACTTAGAAGAGTGCAGTTTACCCACAGGTTCTTATGAAATTGATCATATTAATGAATTTTTGCAAAATAAAATGGGAAAAGACAATATATCACTAAAAGGTAATAACAATACAATGAAAGCTGAGCTTACTTCGAAATATTATATAGATTTCACTAAGCCAAACTCAATTGGTGATTTATTAGGATTTCCCAAAGATGGAGCAATTTTAGAACCAAATAAAACACATTCCGGTAAACAAACTGTAACAATATTAAAAGTCAATAGTATAGACATAACTTGTAACATTATACAAGGAGCTTACAGAGATGGAGCAAATACTCATATAATACATACTTTTTACCCCAGTGTACCGCCTGGATTTAAAATTGTTGAAAAGCCACAAAACCTGGTATATTTACCGTTGAACACCACTTTCATTTCAGACATCGTGTTGAACGTATTGGATCAAGACGGTAACTTGATAGATTTCCGAGAAGAGCCTATTACGGTTAGACTACATTTAAAATCGACACTTTAATACAAAACCATGGGTTTAACATTTAAAAGCGAACAACCTACGGGAAACCGCATTAGTAGCTCTTCAGCTGTGGAGGAGTTAACACGCGAGAACATTCGTTTCTTAGAGAGAATTGGATTAAAATTAACCGATTATGGATATACTGGATATAGCGCAGGGTCCGACATTCGACGAAACCCTATGGGAAAAAGAATATCACACCCACAACCCTTACACTTCATCAAAATTAAACAATAACGATGAAATTCGTATTCCCATACAAAATCAAGACATTTACACACTACCATGTGAAAGTTACTTGTATATTGAAGGAAAAGTTACTAAAAAGGATGGTACTACTACTGGTACAACAGTTCCATTTATAAATAATCCTATGGCTTTCCTGTTTGATGAAATTAGATATGAAATATCAGGTGTAACAGTTGATTCCACTAAAAAAGTAGGTATTGCAACAACTTTAAAGGGATTAACATCTATATCACCTAATGAAACCAATTTAATACAACCTGCAGGATGGGTTTTACCTGCAAAAGACACAATCACTCCAGATACAAATGGAAATTTTGATTTTAATATTCCATTACGTTTGTTGCTTGGTTTTGCAGAAGATTATAGAAAGATTATATTAAATGTTAAACAAGAATTAGTTTTGTTGAGATCTTCTAACGATAAAGACATTATTAAAGCTCCAGATGGTACAACAGATGCAACTTTAGAATGGAAATTAACATTAGACAAAGTTGTATGGAGAGTTCCGCATGTTAAATTAGCTGATGAGCATAGAATGCTACTATTAAGAAAATTAAAGGCTGATCGTGATATTGTAATTCCTTTTAGAAGTTGGGAATTTCATGAACATCCCAGCTTGCCAGCTACGGATCGTCACACTTGGACTGTTAAAACATCTAATTATGTGGAACGAGCCAGGTATATTATATTTGGTTTACAAACAGGCAGAAGAGACACCATCACCAAACATGCAGGCCAATTTGATCATTGCAACTTAAAAAATATTAAAGTTTATTTAAATTCACAATTTTTTCCATACGATAATTTAAATGTGTCATTCGCTAATAAAAAGTACAGCATATTGTACGATATGTATGCAAGATTCTAAAGTTCATATTACGGTAAAACAAATGCACCTTTACTATCACCAGAAAAGTACTTAGATGGTTACCCGATAGTTGTAATCGATTGTTCTAAACAGAATGAATCGGTAAAATCATCAAGTGTGGATATAAAAATAGAAATGGAATTCAACGCGGCTATACCAGCTAATACAACTGCATACTGTTTAATTCTACATGATAAAATCGTAACATACACACCTTTAACTGGAATTGTTAAAAATGTATTGTAAAAAACCGGTTTTGTTACATTCCAATGTATTCCGCGAGTATAAAAGCAGAGCGTTAAGGTCGCTCCTCATCAGTTTGTTGCCTGTTCTTGTATGGGTAGCATCTTATTCAATATGGCTTCTCCTAGCGGTACACAAGAAAATGTAGTCGATATTGAGAAGGAGATATCCGACTTTTTAGATCTTCAAGGTCAACCGGAGGGAGATGAACACAACGCTTGCGGACAACTCCACGCCATTAATGATGTTGAGGAAAAAGGTAAAAGAAGAAAGAATGCACAGAAGAAGAAAAGGGATATTGAAGATAATATTTCTCCTAACATATTGAGTGAGGTATTCTTGCGAATATTTTATCCAATCTCATCCAGTTTGGACAAAAGTGTTTTAATCGGTGTTATGAAATCGACGGATTATTCACCTACTGTAATTTTAACTCATGGACCCAAAATGATTTTGTTCACCGATAGTGCTTGGGAATCTATTATGAAGCACTTGCATCTGCTAGAATGCTATTTAACTAGTAACATGTATGGAAGAAAGACAAGAGTAGGACTTTTGGATTCAAATGTGGAAATTGATATTATAAAGAATCGTGGTGACCATCAGTTGCGGTTTAGAGACACAACAAGACATGATAACAAGATTCAACTTAATCGAGAAGAGTTTTTTATTCTAACCTGTGCAACTGAACCAATAACAAGATACTTGAGACAACTAGTATTTTCCAGTTCTATTATTAAAGATTATTTGGAAGACACTTTGGACAAACAACCGGACGCACCTATATTGTACGGACCTGTGGATACTTCTATATTTAATAGAGTTCCTCATGAAGTACAAATGTGGAGACAATTGGAAAAATACGCTCAACTACATAAGAAATCAGTAAAACAGGAAGAAGAGGAAGAAGGAGGAGAAGAATCAAGTGTTAGTGATGAAAATGAAAACAAGGAGAATGTAAAGATGGAAACTTAGATGACAATGGTTGGTTTTTAAAACAATATCAAACGCTTTGTGGGGTTAGGCCTACCGGGGATGGTGCCCACGTTAAATATACACCAACGCGCCAACAACTGTACGGCCTGGTATAAAAGTCGTACCTACCGTGGTGTGGAAATCAGTTGATCTTTGGACTTCGTCATCAGCAGACGAGTGGCCTTCGCAATGGACAAGGAAGAAGAACAAGTAAAGTCCAAACCTGGTATAATTGAGTTCCAAGCGTTTCGGGGTAATGACGATAGATTTATCATAAAAGAACTTGTGTTTTTCGACATCAATACAAGTGTTCCATATACATCTTTGTTCAAACCACCATGTTCTTATTCATCATTAACTAGCAAAGCCGCTACTACCAACAGGTGGATTTCAAAATATTTCCATCATATCGATTGGTATGATGGTTTTGCAAGTTACACAGACTTGTATCACATCATGCATCAGTTTTCAAACAGGTTTACCAATATTTATACAAAAGGACTGGAAAAGAAGAGATGGATCGAAGAATTTACTCATGTTCCGGTTAATGATGTGGACTTGGATAAAAACTACAAGTATACGATGGAAGATGTTTGTATTTGTACTAAAAGTCCAGAACATGAAAAAGATAGACATTGCGCTTTAAAAAACGCCTATAAACTCGCATCTTACCTTCAAAGTGGGGAAGTGGGGAGTGGTGGGGGTGACGGGGGTTATATAAATGAGGAGCAGACCGGGACCTGGCATGAGTATTACTCGAGATTCCGAGACGACAACATCTCCCAGCAAGAAGACGAAGAAGAAGACAATCTTTAACTCAACCATGGCATCTCACCAGTTCCTGCAAACTTTGGTTGAGCAGTTCAATGCTCACTCCAAATCTACCATACTACCTGTCAAGAAGTGTTCCGAACTTAAAGATGAGAAGCACTACATTATCCTCGCCATGAAGAAGATGGGGACTACAGTTGGAGAGGCCATCTGCTGCGGTCTTAGCGAGGCACCGTTCACTCCGGGGGATGAGCCCAAGTTCCAAGTCTACCTGCCGAAACGATTCGTCCATCTCCTCCAGAACGAGGATCGGCGCTCCATCCAACCCGGCTGTCTCTACCTGGTTTCCCACGGTTGCACGGGTAGCAATTCCACCGAGTTGACCATCCACATCGTCGACAAGCAGCAGTGTTAGATTTAAGTTTTACTGTTGTACATATGTTATTGTAATGTTTTATAAATAAACCATAAAAGACAAAAAAATACAAAAGACAAAAAATGCAACATATCAATATGTGAGGTTTGTCACATATTGATATGTTGCATTTTTTTTAAACTTCGCGGGTGACCTTGACCTTTGACCTTTGCATTTCACAGTTACCCCCACCACCAAGCTAAAGGTCAAACCCGCTTCGATGCAAACACCCCCACCACTTTTTCATAGTACCCCCAAGCGCTGTGCCTCAGCTTCATTTCAACTCCGACGGTCAACCGTACAACATCAAGATGTCTCTCAATGTAAGTTGTGCTAGTTACGAGGAGGTAACCATTAAGACTCAGCAGGAGCTGAACGACTTGTACAAGGAGTTGCAGCTGGTGGTGGCGCGAGGCTACCGTATAAATGTGCAAGTCTACGCTTGCAATATACGCAATCTCCGACACCCAAAAGAAGAGTCTGAACATTACTCTTCTCCAGCGACTTCATCACCGGCGTCCATGAAGACTGAAGCGAGCCAGACTTTGGATTATTTCAGCTGACTAGCAGTTGTCTTTCTTCTTCTTACCATTGTAGAATATGTTTATTTCTTTATTATATTAAAGATGTAAAAGAGAAAAAAAAACTTATCTTGTTACTGACATATGTGCTCAGTAACAAGATAGGATTTTTAAAACACAATTTGGATGACCTTGAAACTTCTCCCACCACTTTTTCCCACTTTTTTATAGTACCCCCAAGCGCTGTGCCTCAGCTTCATTTCAACTCCAACGGTCAACCGTACAACATCAAGATGTCTCTCAATGTAAGTTGTGCTAGTTACGAGGAGGTAACCATTAAGACTCAGCAGGAGCTGAACGATTTGTACAAGGAGTCCGAAAATGAGGTTGTCAACAAAACCGGTGATCAACAATTGTGGGACTCCTCTATTACAGAAAAGGAATTACATGCAGCCGTCGAAGCTGTCGAGGAAAAGGAAAAGAACCTCAGGCAGCTCTGGTTGGCTCAGATGGATATTTGCGGATCTGTGCCGCGTGATGATTTTGAACTTCAATGTCAGATGGCGATTACCCAGCAACTAGAAGAAGCCGAAAAGGAGCTAAAGAGTGGAGGTACTATCCGGGCGGAGGTGAAAACTGAGAAACATGAAGAATATAACGAATATGATGATTAAACGTACTGTTTATCCCAATCCTTTTAGTTTAAGTGGTTATGTTATAAGTAAATAGACAAAGTTTCCTTTTTTAAAACTCCATTTGGATGACCTTGAAGTTTCCCCACTACTCTGTAATACCAGCATTGCTCGCTGCAACAAGCATCATTCCTCCTCCAACAACCATGGCGGACACACCTGCTTGCAATGCCATGTCTTCCACCGAAGATGTACTCACTACGAATTGGAAATTGACAATCGACAACGTGCATTATTTAGAAACCATCTGCGATTGGATGAAGTCTATTCTCCTCGACAACCCGGGAATAAAGCTCAAGGTCACTTTAGATTATGATTGGTCTGAAGTTATACTGCAGCAAGACGATCAACAATCACCGGAGTATTTGTCAAATTTACCATTGTCAACCATATATCCTACAAATGAGGTGGAAAGGGAAGAAGAGGAGCATGGGGTTTAGAGTTTCTTATTTTTTAAAACCCAATTTGGATGACCTTGAGATTTCCCCCACCACTTCCCATATACCTAGAGTGCGCAGGGCCAGACAGTCAGTCGCTCGGTGTCCGTCGTAGGGTGCACATCGCGGTTGCTACTCCAATTCCTGACAATTTGGGGTAGTTCAAGGTCGCAACACTTCTACAACTTTGAGGTCATCACACTTTAACTCTGGGACGGGATCAACTTGTAGTATTTCTGTGTTTTCACTCAATGTCATCACACTTTAACTCTGGGACGGTATCATCTTGTAGTATTTCTATGTTTTAACTCAAGGTCATCACACTTTAACATGTAACTTTAAGGTAGCACCGAAACGGTGCTACCCGGCTTGACATTTTCAAGTTTCCCAAGGTCATCGCAATTTCCCCCACCACTTCCCATATACCTCGAGTGCGCGGGGTCGGACAGTCAGTCGCTCGGTGTCTGTCGTAGGGTGCGCATCGCGGTTGCAGTAATGGTCGAATGGGGGCTTTTGGAACAGTTCAAGGTCACCTGAGCGGTGTCACATGACGGTTTAGGCATAGAAACGTTGCAAACTTCAAGTTTCCTCGGCATTTTTGCTGTTTCTCATCGCAAATTTACTCCAAGTCGTCAAGGTCATGGTAACTGTGACTGAAACTCGGAGCGTAGTGCGAGAAACAGCAAAAGTGCCGAAAAATTTTTAGGTTTCAACGTGACCTTGACCTTTTGTGACATCGATGACATCATCTTGGTGACGTAAGGGGTGATGACGTCATCAGCACGTCATTTCTGTGACGTCATGGGTGTGACGTCATGGATGTGACGTCATTGGTGATGACGTCATCGATTGCGTCATCGATGACGTCATCGGTGAGGTCATTGACCTCGATGACGTCATCGCTCGGGTGACCTTGAACTGTTCCAAAAGCCCCCATTTGCCACTACTGTGTTGCTCGAAATCGAGCAATTTATTTTAATACAATACAAATGTTACTTTAATATTTAAATCAATAAAATCCAACCAATCCAAAATTGTGAATATCTATAATCATCAAAACTACACGTATTTACAGCTGATTATTAACAGATGTTTAAAATGCTTTATCCAATCCCAATGTTATTTAAATGGGGAATTTTGAGATTTCAATGGTGGATAGCGCCTTTATTTTCAGTCCGATTCTCATCAGTTTTTGGCGGAAACAACTACAGACCAAGCCCTGTCCAACGATACCAAAAACTAAAAAATCGGGTGAAAATTGTAGGTGGAGTTCTCAAGACAAAAAAAAACCCTTAGCGTATTAAATAAGTATGGATTTTGTTAGATGTTAAAACATTCTAAATTTACCTCTTTTTATTGCCAAAAACTCTCTTAAATTCGGGAAGAATAAAAATTTGTTTTTGTGAGATTATTGCAATTCAAATGATTTATTTATTTAAAATATTGCATTAAGAGACAGGCCTTTTGTTTGTTTGCAAGTCTCTTTAGGTCGCTTTTCATTAAGTGAATTTTGAATTAATAAAAAGTTTTATGAATCTGCTCCACTTTATGTACAATGAGTGTATCAGATATGTATTATGTTGTGTAGGAGTTTTAACAAAAAGCATTGCAACAAAGAACCAACTTGTGTCCATGAGTAATTGTATTAGCTCCGGTAGATTTCAAATATGAAGTAGTCAATTCTGTCAAATAGTCAAGCTGGCTTCAAAAAGCTCTAGTTTCAATATACCTATAAAAGAAAATAGAATCGTGTAGTTAAACGATTAGAACTACAAATAAAGTTGGTATTCGTAAGACGTAACTAAATCCCCGGGAATTATTAGCCAGAACTAATCCATCTATTGGAAA
>JAQYXR010001250.1:0-16386 GCA_030545055.2 Neoaliturus tenellus | reverse complement strand
TTAATACCTTATTTATTTTTCGAAAGTAAATGTGAAAAACAATTTATCTTTTTGTATAACGAATATCTTCAACAAATGACGTTTAAAATATATTTTAGCGAATTTCCCTATAGGGAATACGCTATTACGGTAGTAGTCATGGTAAGACCTAAGCCCGGGACCATGATACTTTTTCATTTTGAGGTCTCTAGAAGCCAAAAACACCGTTCGTTCAAATTGATATATATGTATATATATATATATATATATATATATATATATATATATATATATATCTATATATATATATATATATATCTATATATATATATAAGTAGATAGTACTATGGGGTTCCTAGGACACTTTTGGAGACAATCAAAAATCAAACAAATTTCACAGTTTTTTAATACAATTATGCAATATTTTTGCCATTTTTTGGCCAATTTTCAGCTTTTGTCAAATTGTCATAAAAAATATGCAAATTTAATGCATTTTTTAATAAATATGCATAAATTTATATGAAATTGTTTACAGAATAAAAAGTTTTTTAAAACCAGTAAAATTATAATTTTTTACAAGATGATTTAAAATTTATTATCAATACAATTATATTAAAATAATTATTCAAATTTAACTAAAGCAGTTTCTTTATCATCAAAAGTCTTAAAAGCCGTGACAATTAAATTTAAATCTTTTTTATTTAATTCTTTAATAGTTTTATCATCAATTATATTAGTAAATCTTTTTGGTAAATGTATTTTACATTTTTCTAATTCAACAATAATTGTATATCCATATTTATCTTTAAATCTTTCAAATTTTTCAATTTTATATTTTTCATTTAAATTTAAACTTTTTAATGGTTTATATTCTTTAAATCTTAATTCTCCAATATTATTAATTTCTTCTAACAGATCCATTTATATAGGGAAAAATATTACAAATTCATTTGTGATAGATATGTTAAAAAGTTATCATCATAATTAGGTTTTATACAAAAATCCATATTTAAATATTTAAAAATCATTGGTAATAATTTTTTATATGATATATTACTTTTCTTAAAACATAAATATTTATTAAAAACTAGTGTAATTTTTTCTTTATCTTCATGATTCAATTCAAAATTAATATTGTATATTTTGTTTAAAAATTGATAGTAAAATATCCAATTTGTATAATTCCTTTGTTTTAAAAATAATTTTATATTCTTAGGTGTTATTTCAAAATGATTGGAAATACATAAAATATATAATTCATTAATTAATTGGTGTGTTTTATATGGTTGAAAATGGTTAAATTCTCTTAAAATATGTTTAAGATGTTTATTCTTATTACTTTTTCTCTTAATCTTTTTTTCATAAATAATTCTTTTACATATATTACATCCTACACAATTTCCAATAATAGTAAAATTAGTTTGATTATGACATCTATAACACATATCCATTTATTAAAAAAATATTTTATACATAAATGAATTGAATCAATTCATTTATGTATAAAATATTTTTTATATATAAATGAATGAACCAATTCATTGTCACAAGTGTAAGAAAAAAACTAAAAATATTAATCCACAAATTGTTGAAATGAAAAATGGATTATATAGAATAGCTACTAAATGTTTAATTTGTAAAACAAATAAAAGTAAAATTTAAAAAAAAGAAGTTAAACCTATAATTAAAAAAGAATTAACTAAAAATGAACAAATAATTGAAGCAAATGAAATTCATGCTCCAATCAGAAAGAAATTTCTAAAAAGAAAAATAATTACATTAGGTATTGATGATTTATGGGCAGCAGATTTAATTATAATGAAAAATTATGAAAAAGAAAATGATGGTTATAAATATATGTTAAATGTGATAGATACTTTCTCAAAATATGTTTGGTCAAAACCATTAAAGAAAAAAGATGGAAAAACAGTTTCTAAAGCATTTGAAGAAATAATTAATGATGCAATTAAAATTAATCATAAATCACCTAATCTTTTACATACAGATAAAGGATTAGAATTTATCAATAAAGAATTCAAAGAAATATTAAATAAATATGATATTAAATTGTATCATACAGAAAATGAAGAAAAATCAAGTATAATAGAAAGGTATAATAGAACACAAAATGAAAAAATGAAAATACAATTTGAAATTAATAAAAATTATAGATGGATAAATATTTTACCAAAAATTGTTAAAGAATATAATAACTCATATCATTCAACAATTAAAATGAAACCAATTGAAGTAAATAAAAATAATGAAAAGGATTTATTAGATACTGTTTTTAAATATAAACCACCAAAAATAATAACCAAATCAAAATTTAAAATAAATGATAGAGTTAGAATTGGAAATAAAAAATCAACATTTTCTAATAAATATAAAAATAATTAGTCTAGAGAAATATTTATAATTTCTAAAATTAATAATACAAATCCAGTTACATATAGTATAAAAGATCAAAATAATGAAGATATTATTGGAAATTTTTATGAATATGAATTGAAAAAAACCAATTTGTAAATTTTATTTTATATAAATGGAAAAGAAATGTTTAAGGTGTAAATTATATAAAGATATATCAAAATTTTATAAAGATAAAAATACTAAAGATGGGTTATATTATTATTGTAAAGAATGTAAGGATTTGTATTATAAAAAATTATATGATAATATTAAAGTTATTGAATTAAATGAAAAACAATGTCATAAATGTAAAGAAATTAAAGATATTTCAAATTTTAATAATTATCATTATAGTAAAGATAGAAAAAATGCAATTTGTATACAATGTATTAGAGAAATGTTTTTAAAACCACAATTTTGTGAATGTGGAAGAAATATTAAATGGACTAATAATTATTTAAGACATTTAGAAACTAAAATTCATGACAAAAATATAACAAAACTAGAAAATTTAAAAATATGATAAAAATAATAATTTTACTTGTTTTAAAAAAAGTTTAAATTTTATTGAAAAAATACTATAGAAAACTTAAATTGACTTATGAAAATACAACTATTAATTTTATTGAAAAAATACTCTAGAAAATTTAAATTAACTTGTGAAAAGTTGACTATTGATTTTATTGAAAAAATACTCTAGAAAACTTAAATTAACTTGTGAAAAGTTGACTATTGATTGAAAAAATACAATTTAAACTATAAATTACCTAGAAAAAAGTGGAAAAACTTCTCATATTTTTAAGAGTTTTATTTCTAAGTAAAAATTATTTCTAATAAATGGAACGAACAAATAAAAATATTAATTGTCCTTACTGTAATAAAAATATATTATATAAAAATTATGATAGACATTATAATTCAACTAAACATTTATTAAATAAACAAAAATATGATAATAAAATATTTGAATTAAAACATTGGTGTAAAAATAATAATATATATAATTATAAAAATAAAACTTTAGATGAATTAACAAATATTAAAGAAACATTTGATCTTACAAATTATTCATTATTTAATATAGAAAAATTAAATGAAATTGCAAAAAAATTATCTGTCAGAAATTATGAAAATTTATCTAGAGATGAACTAATTAAAAGATTAAACAAAATTAAAGAAAATCCAAATAATTTAGAATATAGATCATTAAAATATATTCAAAATTTAGCAATTAAAAATAGTATTAAAATTGTTAATAAAACTAGAAGAGAATTAATTGGATTATTAAATGATTATTTTAAAAATAGACCAATTCCAAAAGAAAATATAATAAATATTCAAGAAGCTTCATCATTAAAAGGATATTTTCAAGATTATATTTTAACAAATTCAAATGATGATTTAGATATTAATGATTAT
Source organism: Neoaliturus tenellus (assembly GCA_030545055.2). NCBI lineage: Eukaryota > Metazoa > Arthropoda > Insecta > Hemiptera > Cicadellidae > Neoaliturus > Neoaliturus tenellus. The sequence continues at coordinate 12,576 of JAQYXR010001250.1, read as the reverse complement.
TTAGAAACTCAAAGAAATGAAATAAAAAAATTGATAGAAAAACAATAAATTTAAAAATATTAAAGGACAAATGGCTTTAGAATGTGAATATGAAAGAAAACTAATAAATGGTGAAATTCAAAATAGTAATATGTATTTTTGCATAAAAAGTTCAGATATTTTAAATATAGATGATTTTATTGATGATCAATTTAAGAAATTAATAGTTAGAGAACAACTAAATCAACCATCAAAAGGCTCTGGTTGGTCATTAAAAAGATGTGTTGAATTAAATCTAAAATTATCTAAAAATAATTCATTAAATGCTGGATCATATATAGAATTACCAAATGAAATTAAGAATAAAAAATGTTGTGTAAATTTTAAAAATAAAGATGAATATTGTTTTATTTATGCAATTAGATGTGCTATTGATAAACCAAATGAACATGCTGAAAGAGTTAAACAATATCAAAAATATATAAATGATGATATTTTTAAAGGTTTTGATTATCCAATAACATTAAAAGATATTAAATTATTTGAAAAAAGATCGTTTGACTCTAAATATAACTATCCATCAATGTCAATAAATATTTATAGAATTGATAAAGATAAAAAAATAGTGCCATTACAAATATCTGAATATTATAATGTAAAATTAGAAATTGATTTATTATATTATAAAATTGGTAATAATTGTCATTATATATTAATAACAGATTTAAATAAATTGGTATATTCTCAATTATCAAAACATAAAACAAAAAAATATATTTGTAGAAGATGTTTGACTCATTTCTACAAAAATAAAGACTTGAATAATCATTTAGAAATATGTAAATCATTAGAACCTTGTAGACCTATAATGCCATTTCCTGGTCAAAAAGTAAGTTTTAAAAACTATTACAAAAAGTTTGAACATCCATATGTAATTTATATGGATTTTGAAAGTATATTAGAAAAGATTGATAATTGTAAAAATAATCCAAATTGCTCATATACAAATAAAATTCAAAAACATATACCATATGGATTTACAATCTATTTAGTATCTAGAGTAACTAATAAAATGTATAAACCTATTTGTTATAGAGCAAAAAATGAAGAAGAATTAATAAATGTAACAAATAAATTATTTGAATATTTAGATGAAATTTCAAAATATATAGCCAAACAATATAATTCAAAAAATAAAAAGCCTATGAATTTAACTAATGAAGAAGAAATTAATTATAAAAAAACTAATATTTGTCATATTTGTGAAAATAGTGGTTTTGATGATGATAAAAGAATAAAAGTAAGAGATCATTGCCATTTAACAGGAAAATTTAGGGGTGCTGCACATTTAAATTGTAATTTAAATCTAAAATTCCCTCAAAGTATTCCTATATTCTGTCATAATAGTTCAAATTATGATACACATTTGTTTATAAAAGAATTAGCTAAAAAATATGGTAAAATTGATTTGTTAGCTAATACAGATGAAAAATATATAAACTATTCAGTAAATTCTGGTTATGGTTATGAATTTGAAGGTGATAAACCTAGAAAATTTATAAAATTCTCATTTGTAGATACATTTAGATTTATGGCTACATCAATTGAAAAATTAGCTAAAAATCTTAAAGAATTTAAGCATATAAATAAATTTATAAAAGAAAATGATAAAATTGAATATGATAATGAAACTTTAAAAATATTAACTTCTAAAGGTGTATTTCCATATGAATTTATTGATAATGTCGAAAAATTAAACTATGATAAAATATTAGAAAAAGATCAATTTTATAGTTGTTTAACTAATGAAAATATAAGTGATGATGATTATAAACATTATATAAAAGTTTGGAATAAATTAAAAATAAAAACATTAGGTAATTATTCAGATTTGTATAATATTCAGGATGTATTATTATTAGCTGATATATTTGAAAATTTTAGATCTGTTTGTTTGAAAAATTATCAATTAGATCCAGCACATTATCTAACATCACCATCATTAGCTTGGGATTCTATGTTAAAATTAACAAAAATTAAACTAGAATTAATAAGTGATTATAATATGTATTTAATGATTGAAAAAGGTATTAGAGGTGGTATTTCACAATGTATAACTAGATATTGTAAAGCAAACAATAAATATACAAAAAATTATGATAAAACAAAACCTGAAAATTATATGTTATATATAGATGCAAATAATCTATATGGATGGGCTTTAAGTCAAAAATTACCTTATAAAGATATAACATGGATGAATCCTAATACATATACATTAAATGAATGGGAAGAAACAATATTAGAATTAGATGAAAATGCTGAATATGGATATATATTAGATGTTGATTTAGAATATCCTATTGAATTACATGATGATCATAAAGATTTACCATTAGCACCTGAACATTATAATAATAAACTTTGCACAACATTATTTGATAAAAAAGATTATGTTATTCATTCAAGAAACTTAAAATATTATCTACAAAAAGGATTAAAATTAAAGAAAGTTAATAGAGTTATAGCATTTGATCAAGATGATTATATGAAAAAATATATTGAATTAAATACCAAATTTAGATCCAAATCAACATCAGATTTTGAAAAAGACTTTTTTAAATTGATGAATAATAGTGTTTTTGGAAAAACTATGGAAAATGTTAGAAATAGATGTGATATTAAATTAGGTGACGAAAAGTTTTCATTAAAACAAGCAAAAAAACCTAATTTTAAAACATTTAGTATATTTGATAAAGACTGTATTGCTTCACATATGATAAAAGAAAAGGTTAAGTTTGATAAACCAATCTATATAGGATTTTCAGTACTTGATTTATCAAAATTACATATGTATCAATTTTATTATGAAAAATTAAAGAAGTTTGATCCAAATATAAGGTTATTATATATGGACACAGACAGTTATTTTATAGAGTTTAAAAAGGATCCATATAAAATTATTAAAGAAAATATTAATGAATTTGATACAAGTGATTATAAGAAAGAACATGAATGCTATAGTGAAAAGAATAAAAAAATAATTGGTAAATTTAAAGATGAGTTAAATGGTGAAATATTAGAAGAATATTGTGGTTTAAGATCAAAATTATATAGTTATGAATTTAATAATAAAAATCCTGTAAAATGTAAAGGAATTAAGAAAAGTGTTGTTGATAAAACATTACATATGGATGATTTTAAGAAATGTTTAGTTGATGATCAAGAACAATATAGAGAAATGACTTGTATTAGAAGTTTTAAACATGAACTATATACAATTACAATAAATAAATTAGCTTTAAGTAATAGAGATGACAAAAGATTTATTTGTGAAAATAAAATTGATACATTACCTTGGGGGTATAAAAAAAATTATAAATAAATGGAAATTTTAATTGTTCCAAAAGAATTAATAAATAATGATTTTGATATAAAATTATATTTATTTAAAACTAAAATATCAAATAAATTTTTAATATATCTTTTTAAATATAAAAATTATTTTGTATATCATTATAAGTTTAATTTTATAATAGAACCATTTATAAATATAATAAAAAATTATGTTAAAGAAAGTTTTAAAGAAAATGATCAAAATTATATTAATAATTTATAACCATATGATATTGAATTTATACTATAATTTATGTATATTTTTAAATATTTTCTTTAATAAATTTAAATATATTTAATAATTTATTATTAAATTTTTATGTTTAATTATTTGTTTTGATTCTTTCATTTAAAATATTTATTAATCTATTTTTAAATTTTTTGATTCTTTTTTAATTTTAAAATTAATAAATATAAACAAAATTTTTTTAATAAAAATAGTATGTTTTTCATTATATGATAGGGGGGACAGATCGCCTCCCCTAAAAATATCTATAAATTTTACTTTATTATCATTATAAGTAAGACCCGTCTTTAAGACGGGTCTCAAATTTGTATATAATTTATTATCTTTATAAATATCTTTTGAATGTTTAAGGAGGGTAACGTTTTGTTACCCTTAAGTTTTTATTGTATAATAAGGTTACCTCCTTTAAAATTTTTTAAAATAAATATTATAATTTATGTGGGACCCATTTTGGGTCCTACCTAATTTTAATAAGTTTTGTACGTTTTTCATTATATGATAGGGGGGACAAATTGTCCCCTCTAAAAAATCTATGAATTTTAATTTATCACCATCTATATTTATCCTTATTGTTTATCTACCTTTTTTGATTTTAAAATTAATGAATATAAACCAGATTCATTAATAAATATTGTTTTATTATCTATTTTATTGACGCCCTGTTTTAGGGCATCTGAAAACATGTTTGTACATCAATTTCTAGGGTGTCTTAATTTGTGACACCTATAATTTTTATGTTAATTAATTTATCATCATTATGTAAGTGTAACTGTTGGTTACACTTGATATTTTTTAAGTTTTATATATTTTTCTTTTACATTATCAATTAAAACTTTTCTAGAATTTTTATATTTTAAAATATTACAAATATCTTTTACTTTAAACCAAGGATTATTTTGTTTACTAAATACAATTAATTTATTATTAAATATAAAATTATTGTAATTAAATCAATTGTTTTATTATTTATGTAGACAAATTTTATATTACAAATTTTGTTTTAATCTTAAATATACAATACTTTTAATATTTTCATTATTTATTAGATTTCCATCACTATCTTGAATAGATATTACAATATTTTGAATTTTATTTATATTTTTTAAAGGAATATAATCAATTTCATTTGGTTTTTCACTAATTTTTGATCCATATTCAACATTTGGATAAAATGAATATATAATTTCTGATTCTTTATGTAAATGTGAATGATCTTTATGATTTTCAAAACTAGGATCAACTAAATTACAATGTATTTCAATAACATCAAAAGGTCTAATTTTTGGTAGTTTTATTCCTTTTGTTAATACATTTGGTTCAATTATTTTATTATTTAACCCTAATAAATCAATTATAATTGTTGTAACTATAATTTTAACAGGAGATTTTATTATAATATATGGTCCATCATTTTTCAGTATAAAATCATTTTCATCAAATTTATTAATTTTCTTTTTAAATTCTATTAAACTATTAATAAAAATATTTTTTATTTCTTCAATTGTATAATTTCCTTTATTTATATCAAAATATTGATCTATAATTTTATCATCTTCATCTTTAATAGAATATCCATAACAGTTTTTATAATCATTTGGTATATTTGATATAAAATTATCTGAATAAAATCCACTTAAACCAATACTATATTTTCCATCTAAATGTATTGGATGTTCTAATCTTAATTCTAGTTTGGATGAATGACCAATTATTTTAAATAATTTCATCTTATTTAAATGGAGAAATTTTTAGAAAAAAAGATAATATAAAATTAGAATCATATGATAAAAATAATAAAAATGATCAACCTATTAGATTATTAATTATAGGAACAAGTGGATCTGGTAAAACTACATTATTATTAAATTTTATTTACAAAAGATTAATTCCATATTCAAATTTATATATTTTTAGTAAATCATTAGAACAACCATCTTATAAATTATTACAAAAAAGATTTAAAAATATACAATCAAATATTAATAAACAAATTTCTCATTTTTCATGTGATGATGTGATTCCACTAAGTGAATGTAAACCAAATTCTTTAGTAGTTTTTGATGATTGTATTTTAGAAAAACAAGATAAAATTAAAGAATATTTTATAATGGGTAGACATAAAAATATATCATGTATTTATTTATCACAATGTTATTCAAAAGTTGATATGCAATTAATTAGAAATAATTTAAATATGTTATGCATTTTTAAACAAAATGAATATTATATGAAAAAAATATATAATAATTTTGTTGGATCAGATATGAAATTTGATAAATTTAAAACTATTTGTAATGATTGTTGGAAAGAAGACTATGGATTTTTAACTATTAATTTATTGAAAAAATCAAATGATGGAAAATATATGAAAAATTTTTCTGATATTAAATAATGATAATGGCTTGTTGTATATTTGAGTCAATAATTGATAGAATATTTATTTTATTAGTATTATTTATTTCATTAGTATTTATATATTTAATGAAAATTACAGAAATAAAGTAAAATAAATTGTGTTTAACATGATTTGTATTTGTGTTAACATGATTTATGTTTATGTTAACATGATTTGTGTTTGTGTTAACATGATTTATGTTTTGTGTTAATATGATTTGTGTTTGTGTTAACATGATTTGTTTTTGTGTTAACATGATTTGTGTTTATGTTAACATGATTTGTGTTGAACCTAAATTTTTCTTTGTAATAAATGGATAAGATATCTGTTAATGAAGCTAAAAAATTAGATGATATTGAGAAAAAATTAATAAAAGAATTTAAAAATCAAATTAAAATTGAAGATAATTATGAAAAAATTAAACAAAAAGCATATGAACCTATAACATCAGCGATTGGTAAAGTTGAAAATAAAATTGGTGAAGTCTTAAATGAAAATAAAAACCTAATGGAATTGGTACCTGTTGTTAATAATTTTGCTAATATATCAATACCAGAAACTGAAGAATTAAATTTACCTTCAAGTACTCCATTTAGACCAATCAGACAGCCAATAATTCAAGAAGAATCGACATTTATTGACCCAAACTTAATTTCACCTCAAACATTAGATAAAATTATTGGTCCATTAGCACAAAAATATTTACCAAGAACAAAAGATGATAAATTTGGTTTATATTGGAATAAACATAAAAAATCATTTATGATTGGTGATAAAATAACTGTAATTGATAATGATGGTTTAATAATTGATGATAAAAAATATAATGGAACACATGGATTATGGAGATTGTTAACTATGAAAAGAAACCAGATAATAATTTATATACACAAGATGATTTAAATAATTATTCAAAGATTTTATGGGAAACTAATTCAATTTATAAAAATAATGATCCAAATAGTAAAAAACCAAAATCTAGTAAAGGTGATAAATATATTAATTTAATTAAACATATTTGGGAATTAAAAGGGGAAATTGAAGGTTCAGGAATCAGACAATATACAGAAAATAAAATTGAATATAGATTTATAGATGATTTAAATAAATTAGATAATATTATTAATTATATATATGCACAAGAAAAAGCTGGTAATAATAATTTTTTAAATGAAAAGAAAGCAATTAAAGACTTTATATCAAATAAATTAGATGAATTAATTGAAAAACCTGAAGGAATTAAGTATTTAAAAAGAATTTTGGCAAATATTTCATCACCATTATTAAAAGATGGATCAGGTATTTTAAATGATGTTATAAATAATTTACCTTTTGAATTACATGTACCTGGTTATCAATATCTAGGGCCTGGAACTAAATTAAATAAAAGAGTAAAAAGAGGTGATCCTGGAATAAATGATTTAGATAAAGCTGCTAAAGAACATGATTTATTTTATAGAAATCATAAAGATACAAAATCTAGAAATGAAATAGCTGATAAAATTTTACAAGATAAAGCATGGGATATAGTAACATCAAATGATTATGGAATTGGTGAAAGATTAGTTGCATTACCAACATCAGGTGCTATGTGGATGAAAAGAAAATTTGGTATGGGTTTAGAAGTAGGATTAAAATTTTAATAAAATTTTTCATTAATTAAGTTAATCTATATTATAAAAAAACTATAAATTTTTTTCTTAATAAATGGAAAAAACAAATATAAACTTGACAGATAATCAAAAATCAAAAATAAAATTAGCATTTAAAAATAAAAGATCAGTTATAATTCAATTTAATATTGATCAATTTAATGAAAATGGAAAAGATATTATATTATTATCTAAAAGACAAATTAATAAACTAAATAAACATAAAAAATTAAATAAAGGATTAAGATTTGAATTTTCATATAATCAATTAAAAGAAATAAAAAATGGTGGATTACTAAAAGAAATTTTAGATTTTGCTGATAATATACCTATAGTTAAAAATTATACACCAAATGTTAGAAAGGGAGCAAAAGTAGTAAAAGAATCTATAATTCCTAAATTTAGAAATTTTGTTGATTGGTTAGATCATGAATTAAAAAATGTAGAAGGATCTGGTTTAGATAAAAAAACATTAAAATATATGAAACAAAATTATAAAAAAATTTTGAACCACTAACATTAGGTGAATTAGAAAAATTGTGTAAAAATATAAAATATTTTAGAGGTGTATTTATGAGAGATATATTACCTAATAAAGTTAATAAATTTGAATGTGGAATTATAAATTTAGATTCATTTGATGGAAATGGAACTCATTGGGTTTGTTATTATAAAAAAGATAAAATTAAATATTATTTTGATTCATATGGAAATATAGTTAATAAACCACCAATAGAATTAGTTAAATATTTAGGAAAAGATAATATATTTTATAATGATAATCAAATTCAAAATTATAATGATCCACCAACTTGTGGTCATTTATGTATTTTTATATTAAATGAATTAAATAAAAATAAAAAATTTGATAACATAATAAATAAATTAATCCTTAATAAATATGGATTCACAAAATATATTTGATCTGTTTGGAAGACAGAAAAAACATCCAATTAATATTAAAGAAGATTATATAAATTCCAAATTAAATACATTTTTTAATAATTTTAGTAAAAGTTTTAAAAGTCATGTAAAAAAGACTGAAAATTTAGTAAATGCTATTGGTTTATCAAAAAATTATATAAATATTAATGGTAAAAGAATTGTTAATGTAAAACCAAGTATAAATAAATATGATGTTATAGTTAAGTCAGAATTAGATGAAGTTTTAGATTCAATTATTGAAATTGGTAGTGATTATTCAGAAACTAAAAAAGATTTAAATAAAATTTTAGAATTTTTAATTAATATTGGAAAACATGTTGAAAATTTAGAAGAAAAATTAGAAAAAGAACTAAAATTTCTATTTGATGGAGTCAATAAATCAATAAAAGAATTAAATGCAGAAATAATACTAATTAAAGGAGATATAGATAAATTACAATAATTTATTTTATATAAATGGAGTTGATTTATTGTCTTAAATGTAAACAAAAAACTAATTCTAAAGATATTCACATAATAAAATTAAAAAATATAAATATAATTAAATCAAAATGTTGTATTTGTAATTCAAAGAAAAGTTGTTTTACAAAATTTTCTCCCTAATAAATGGCTCTATACAGTTCATTTGATTTATTCATTATCAGAAACCAAAATCAATTAAACAAAGATGATTGGGATGATATTTCTGAAAAATATGAATTGAGTATTAATATGATGAGATTGTTTCAAAATAAATTAAATTGGCAAAAAATTGCTCAACATCAAAATTTAACTATAGATTTTATTACTGAATTCATAAATTATCAACTAAAAGATTATATTGATTTGATTTGTAAATATCAAGATTTAACTGAATATTTCATTCATGATTATGCTTTTACATTAAATTGGGAATTAATTTTAGAACATCATAAAATATCAGCAAAATTTATACTTGATCATGCTACAGAAATTGAGTATTTTAAAAGTAAAAATGAAATTGATACATAAATAAAATTTGACATTATAAAATCATAAAAATTAAATTATGAAAATTTTACTTGTCTTAAAAAAGCTTTTGATTTAAAAAATTATCCTTAATAAATGGCTGATTACAAAAAATATATAAATGATATTGAAAGAGCTGAATACAAAAATTTCTATCCATTATCTAAATTACATTTAAATGAACCTAATAAAAAAACTAAATTTAATATAGATTTTGGAGATGGATTTTGTACTTCTAAATTTCAATTTTATATATCTGGTAAATTGACTAAATCTGATGGAACTGCATATGATAATGGTGCTAATATAAAATTAATTGATAATTTTGTTCCATTTTTATTTTCAAAAATTGAAGTTAGAAAACATAATAAATTGATTGATGAAATTGAATATCCTGGTCTATTAAGTACAATTAAAGGTACTATAACTTATTCAAAATCAGAAATAAATCAAATTAATAATGGTTTTGAATCAAATTTTAGTAAAGCATTTGAAGCAATTGGTAATTTATCTCATTTTGGATTAGGATTTTTTGAAAATGTAAATATTCCAATATACAAAGGAGGTTTTAATATAACATTTATTAGATCACAAGATAATGATGCAATTTTTAGATGGAAAACTAAAAAGGCTGATGGAACTTATGATAATGCAACATTACCAGCTGAAGGTAAAATAACAGTTGATGAATTTTTTATTAGAGTTCCTATAATTGAATACAAAACAACAAGTAAAATTCAATTAATTAATGAACTAAGCAAATTTGAAAAAGTAAATTTTCATTTTAATCATTGGCAATGCATTGAACAAAAAAATATTACAGGAAAGAATTTAAGTTTTGATATAACAAATATCTATAGAAATATTTATAATCCAAAATTTATTATAATTGGATTTCAAAAATCAAGAACAAATGATCAGTTATATGATACTTCTAAATTTGATAGTATGTATATAAAAAATATAAGAGTAAAACTAAATGGTCATTATTACCCTGATGAATTGGAAAACTTTGACATATTCAATGAAAAATTTAGAATTATGTATGAAATGTATCAAGATTATAAAAAAGTTTATTATAATAGTAGTAAAATGTATTATAATCCAACAGAATTTCTAGAAAATAGACCAATTTATGTAATTGATACTACAAAAAATCCAACAAATATTTCAAGTTCAAAAAATGATATTATTATTAATGCAGATTTTGATTATGATATAGTAGCTACTAGTAAAACAAATTGTTATATTATTATTGTATCTGAAAAATTACTTGAATATAATATAATCAAAAATGATATAATTGAAATAAATTAATCTATATTCTTAAAAATCAGATATTAAAATTTACTTGTTTTAAAAAAGCTTTAAATTTACAAAAATAAAACAAAATGAATGGATATGATGGTGTATTTTGTGTAGTGTTGTAAGTGTGCGTGTTTTCAGAATAGGCGCCTTAGTTACTCGTCACTACCACCTAGCTTTTATGATATTTTGTATTTTTGAATTTGAACCCATCACTGCCACATTCCAGGTTTTTATGTCCCCAGGGGCATCATTTCAGGTTCTATTGAATTATTTGATTTTTAGATTTTTTTGTGCTAGGTGGAGGAGAGTGTATTATTTGAATTTTTTAGTGTGCGGTGTTGTAAGTGTAATGTTGTATTAATGGGATGGACGATAGGCGATTGATTGAAATGATTAATGGAAATAGATTGGTGGTTAATGGAAATGGATTGGTGATTATGAAGGATGAAATGGATGAGGCAAAGGGTGCACCCACCATAGTATCTTGTCACACGGCTTGTTTCACAGTCATTATCCTATGGCCACTCGGATAAAGACCTTCCACCAACCACTGGACTTCAACTATGTCCTCAATAAATTATGCCCGAAGTTTCGAGATTTGAACTCGGAACCTCAGGCATATGAGACTTGAACGTTAGAAATGAGCTAACCAGACTTCCGTTGAGTGATAAGACTGCATGGGTTTATCAGTTGAAGCGCTAGTAGTTCATGACTATTCCACTAGATAGTGCAACAATTGCCTATACTAAATAAATATCATTTTTAATCCTATTAATACATTATAGCCCATCATAAATCAACCAATTAAACATTTGTTTCAAATACTTTTACAAATAAATCAATTAACATATTAATGAATTTAAGAAACAACAAAAAAACTTATATCTCATTTAAAACCTAAGTTGTGAGGTATTATATCAAAGAGAAAAAAATATTAAATTCAATACAATTTTCAGATTAAAGATAACTTAATTATTAATAAAGTTATAATAGTTTAAAGTATTGGAGTTTGTGACAGGAAGTATTATTTTAACGGTCAGATAAGAGAGATAAGAGTGATAAGAGAATGTTCTCAACCAATATATTCTACAAGACTCATTATTTAACAACTGAAATCGTACTTTATGAACTAAATAGGTTTATGTTATTAAATTTGCACAATAATTACTATAATTAGTATATATTTTGACCTGGGACCATGATAATTTCAGATTTCAAAAAAAATATATAAAATTTGAAATTTTTTTTAATAGAACTTAAAATATTCATTCATTAAAACAGTTAAAGAATAGAATAAGAAAGATTTACATTTAATTATTACAAACATTAAAACATTTGATGATAAAGAAACTATTCTAGTTTAATTTGAATAATTATTCAGTATTCGACAAAATTTTACTTGTTTTAGAAAAATTTTTATTCTGAAGACAATTTTATGTAAATTTAGGCATATTTGTAAAAAATTTCATGAAATTTGCATATTTTTCATAAAAATTAGAATAATGTTAGACTACAAATTGGCCAAAAAATGGCAAAAATATTGCATAATTGTATTAAAAAACTGTGAAATTTGTTTGATTTTTGATTGTCTCCAAAAGTGTCCTAGGAACCCCATAGTACTATCTACTTATATATATATAAATAAATTTTGATGACTGTTATTTATG